>JAHBBA010000873.1:0-13550 GCA_018806925.1 Skeletonema costatum | reverse complement strand
AAGATGCTTATATACTATCATGGCCAGCTATGATGGGTCATCAGAAGCAGTAGATTGCCATATTCACAGCGTGAGATACGATATGGTGCGACAGAGTAATGCTTGCGGCCGTCTCAGATGCCTCATCAGGTCACCTACGACGTTGTAACGACGCCGATACGATCAAAAAGAGCTTGAGCCGTGCAAAAGATGCTTATATACTATCATGGCCAGCTATGATGGGTCATCAGAAGCAGTAGATTGCCATATTCACAGCGTGAGATATGGTACGATATGGTGCGACAGAGTAATGCTTGCGGCCGTCTCAGATGCCTCATCAGGTCACCTACGACGTTGTAACGACGCCGATACGATCAAAAAGAGCTTGAGCCGTGCAAAAGATGCTTATATACTATCATGGCCAGCTATGATGGGTCATCAGAAGCAGTAGATTGCCATATTCACAGCGTGAGATATGGTACGATATGGTGCGACAGAGTAATGCTTGCGGCCGTCTCAGATGCCTCATCAGGTCACCTACGACGTTGTAACGACGCCGATACGATCAAAAAGAGCTTGAGCCGTGCAAAAGATGCTTATATACTATCATGGCCAGCTATGATGGGTCATCAGAAGCAGTAGATTGCCATATTCACAGCGTGAGATACGATATGGTGCGACAGAGTAATGCTTGCGGCCGTCTCAGATGCCTCATCAGGTCACCTACGACGTTGTAACGACGCCGATACGATCAAAAGAGCTTGAGCCGTGCAAAAGATGCTTATATACTATCATGGCCAGCTATGATGGGTCATCAGAAGCAGTAGATTGCCATATTCACAGCGTGAGATACGATATGGTGCGACAGAGTAATGCTTGCGGCCGTCTCAGATGCCTCATCAGGTCACCTACGACGTTGTAACGACGCCGATACGATCAAAAAGAGCTTGAGCCGTGCAAAAGATGCTTATATACTATCATGGCCAGCTATGATGGGTCATCAGAAGCAGTAGATTGCCATATTCACAGCGTGAGATACGATATGGTGCGACAGAGTAATGCTTGCGGCCGTCTCAGATGCCTCATCAGGTCACCTACGACGTTGTAACGACGCCGATACGATCAAAAAGAGCTTGAGCCGTGCAAAAGATGCTTATATACTATCATGGCCAGCTATGATGGGTCATCAGAAGCAGTAGATTGCCATATTCACAGCGTGAGATATGGTACGATATGGTGCGACAGAGTAATGCTTGCGGCCGTCTCAGATGCCTCATCAGGTCACCTACGACGTTGTAACGACGCCGATACGATCAAAAAGAGCTTGAGCCGTGCAAAAGATGCTTATATACTATCATGGCCAGCTATGATGGGTCATCAGAAGCAGTAGATTGCCATATTCACAGCGTGAGATATGGTACGATATGGTGCGACAGAGTAATGCTTGCGGCCGTCTCAGATGCCTCATCAGGTCACCTACGACGTTGTAACGACGCCGATACGATCAAAAAGAGCTTGAGCCGTGCAAAAGATGCTTATATACTATCATGGCCAGCTATGATGGGTCATCAGAAGCAGTAGATTGCCATATTCACAGCGTGAGATACGATATGGTGCGACAGAGTAATGCTTGCGGCCGTCTCAGATGCCTCATCAGGTCACCTACGACGTTGTAACGACGCCGATACGATCAAAAAGAGCTTGAGCCGTGCAAAAGATGCTTATATACTATCATGGCCAGCTATGATGGGTCATCAGAAGCAGTAGATTGCCATATTCACAGCGTGAGATACGATATGGTGCGACAGAGTAATGCTTGCGGCCGTCTCAGATGCCTCATCAGGTCACCTACGACGTTGTAACGACGCCGATACGATCAAAAAGAGCTTGAGCCGTGCAAAAGATGCTTATATACTATCATGGCCAGCTATGATGGGTCATCAGAAGCAGTAGATTGCCATATTCACAGCGTGAGATACGATATGGTGCGACAGAGTAATGCTTGCGGCCGTCTCAGATGCCTCATCAGGTCACCTACGACGTTGTAACGACGCCGATACGATCAAAAAGAGCTTGAGCCGTGCAAAAGATGCTTATATACTATCATGGCCAGCTATGATGGGTCATCAGAAGCAGTAGATTGCCATATTCACAGCGTGAGATACGATATGGTGCGACAGAGTAATGCTTGCGGCCGTCTCAGATGCCTCATCAGGTCACCTACGACGTTGTAACGACGCCGATACGATCAAAAAGAGCTTGAGCCGTGCAAAAGATGCTTATATACTATCATGGCCAGCTATGATGGGTCATCAGAAGCAGTAGATTGCCATATTCACAGCGTGAGATACGATATGGTGCGACAGAGTAATGCTTGCGGCCGTCTCAGATGCCTCATCAGGTCACCTACGACGTTGTAACGACGCCGATACGATCAAAAAGAGCTTGGGCCGTGCAAAAGATGCTTCTATACTATCATGGCCAGCTATGATGGGTCATCAGAATCTATTGATTGCCACATTTATAGCGTTACAAACGATATTATGTATTTGTATGATGTTTGCTCTCGCGTCCAATCCTCATTTAATTCTCAAAGGTAGTAAAGTCTGGGATTTTTCATTGTCTCTAATGTTCATGTGTTTGTGGCGGTTCCAACAATCACTTGTGTTGCTTTTTTATTCTTACTTATTTAGTATGACGCTTTATTCTTTGTTCATCATTGTAATTTGATATTTTGAGACGAGAGTAAATCCGAAGGGCATCTCACTCATGATGTCTTCATAGCCCAATGATTTCTACCCTAACATTATTCTAAAAAAGTCTCAAACTTCCTCTATTACAGGTGAATAATCACTGTTGATGCAGTCTCTATCAAACCCATTTGCTAAAATCATTGCAGCGGACATATCTGTCTCTGAATAATCACTCTCTCCGAGAGGTGGTAGTTCGGGATAATGATCTGTAGAGATTGTGCTCTGTTCCAAGTAACTTTGCACACAGTAGCGCTTCTTTGGGATCAAACATTCTCGAGTAGACTTATCATCATCGTAGAGTGCACTCGGCTTCTCTTCTGCTTGAATGCTAGTGATTTTGGCATCGACATGTGGCATCTGAGTCTGATTGGAATCTTGGATCAAGGCACTGGGTGGTGACGGATATTCCTCAGATTTGAGCAATGAAGAAGATTGCTCATCGCCAGGAGCAAAAGGCAAACCCCCATGTAATTCAGGATGAAGTCTTTTCCAAATCAAGTCGAAGAAGATCTTTTGGGATCCAAATGGTTGAGATACCTGTGAACAAATTAGGGCAAGATAAGCTCGGAGGTTAGAGGAGAAATCATCTCACGAAGAGTAATCTTACTGAGCAAGAACCGACTAACCTTTTCTACTTCGTGCATTTCAGCGAGAGACTTCACGTGGGTAGACATTCCGTGGGGACACTTAGGGCACTTTTGGAGATGATTGGAGAGGACGTGAAGTGATTTCGAGACATCACTGAATGTCTTTAGTGTGAGAGGAAAGAATCTACCACTTCCATTTCCACCGTAGCAATGTTTGCATGCGAGCCCCGGGAAATTGAGAGGGTGTCTCTTTCGTTTGCCAAGGCGATCCGACTCGGTGAAATGGCACGTCGTCATTTGACTCAAGACATAGAAGGCGTACTCGGTCGCAAAGATCTTGTCTGAAGACTCAACCAAAGAGCGCAACTTGTCAGGGGAGACGATCTGAGGAAGAATAACAGGACTCCTTGCCGCCTGGTCAACGTTCGAGTGAAAGAATACTCCCTCACTTGTATCAATGAGGCCCTATTAAGCAGTTAGCGAGGACATAGTTGTAAGATATGAGCAAAGGCAGAGAGTGAAAGCATACATATTGTGTTCTCCAACCTAACTTACAAGCTTCTTGGCAGCCCAAACCCAATACTCCTTAGTGGACGCACTCCTCGCAGTCAACACCTTGAGTTTGTTGTATTCAACGTGAATCTCCTTCGATACGGAAGGACAGACTGGAAAGTGACGTTGTTGAATTATCATCGTTGCGTTATAGATGCCGCTGATGGAGCTAGGGAAGTATGTGGAGCTTTTGAGCTTGAGCTTTGTTTCACTATACCTGCAATGGTACATCCAATGCCCACTTGTCCAAGAGTAAGAGACTTCTTTCTTCCTTTCTTTGGGACTGTGTGGAGGAAAAGTCAATGAGTGATCGAGGTATCAAACGACGTTTAAAACACATTCACATGCATACTTACCACCGACTTCATTCGCATCAGCGCAAAATAGGTAAACGTTGTTTCTCCTCACAAAGCAATGCAGCTCGGTCAAGTGTCGCTTGTCCTCAGGAAGGGCCAGGCTCTCCGGATTTCCATCTTTAGTAGTAGAATCGATTCTCGCATTCTCTCCACTTGTCATGCTCCGACCATGCAAGGCAACAGCGACTTCATCTCCATCCACATCAATTCCAGGAGATACTGAGTAGCCATGATCAGTTTTCATCCTTTTTTCTCCAACTTTCTGGGAGCGATGCTCAAGAATGTCTAGAGAGGGTGCAGTAAATACGATCGACGGACAAGTTTGGCTGTCGCTTGAATGTACCGTCGTTGTTGCTGAATAGGAAGGGTTTGGAGTTTCCATGGCGCTGTTGTTGATTGGCAACATGGTATTGAAAGGAGGAGGGCCACCCGATGGAAGGGACATTCTGTTAGCGTATGTCTTCGGCAAACGTTTGAGCGGTTGACGGCTGCGTCTGCTTCCCTTGACCAAGGAGCTGCTGTTAAGATACATAGTCCTCAGTAGTTTTGAATCGCAGTAGTTGAGCAAATGAATTGCGAGAAGATAGATGTATAGGAGTTGCTGATATATTTGACGACGAGATTATTGGCTGGGACGTTATGAGACCACTCTATGTTGGGGAGGTCTAAGCTCATCGCATTGATGGGACCGGGTTGACTGTTTTGGCAGTTGAATCGCACATGCATCGATATTCAAACAGGCGATACACATGTATTTTGTGTGAGGACCAACTGAAACTTTTCAGTGAGGTAATCGTGTGACGTTAAGAGCCGGATCATTCTAAAGTAAACGACACACATTAATCCAAAAGTTGCCTCCATCGCTGAGATTGGCATCCATTTCGCTCTTTAATTTTCACTTATCTTCAGCTTTCATCTCTCAAGCTCAAGCTTCCACTTCTTCCGTAACTCTTCGTCTTCGTTGTAAACAAATAATCACCTCTACATGCCAGCCGGAGATCAGGTGACATCTCAGAAGAGGAAGAGCGAAGAGCTACCACAGTCGGCGGCATTCAACATGTTATGGTTGGGCAGCTCAAGCGGTGAAATGCTGATCTTGGGACTGACGCTACGAGACTCATATGAATACCTGTCCGTGGTTTACATAAGTATTGTCACCTTTCCAGACGACACTCAGATGACAGGGACTGATTACACCGAGTAATCACAGGTGTCACACGTGCCTCTGACACCAAGCGCAGCGAGGACAACTCTCACAAGCACAAGCTGTGTCACAATCACGATACGAGTATCCGTCATACACAGCTGTGTCAACTCTAGAGTGAGTATATATATACAGTGTCACCTTCCCCTCTAGAGTGAGTACAATAGTATTACATACACGTCGTTCTTAATAAAGGCCGTGCAGACCAAAACTACCGGCCCGGGGCCATTTTTGCCACCGATCACAAAAAAGACCCACACCATGGTGCTTTCAGCCTATGCAGCAATAACGGCGACAAATAATCATATAACAAACCCACAACACTGTCACCAGACCCATTTTTCATGCTGAATCGAATGGCACAGTCGATGGTCTACTATCTCCAGCGCCTACAGACGTATTTACAGTAATAGCATAGCAGCGGCAGCGATTTTTCCACAATCGACGTGGCAACATAGTTTGGGCATCATGTGGGAGGGGTAATGATCAATATATAACGCTGCCATGATACCCCCATATCCGCATGGGTATAAGGCGTTGATTAACTTGGGTTACGCTAGAGTTTACAGGATGAGGCTTTTTAGGTACATATTATGGTAACTTTAGAAGAAGCGTCTCTTAGTTTTAGTGTGATGTATGGTTTGCACCTTTCGAAGAAGTTCGAGGAATTCGAAGTGGAGACAAAATCGCAACTTTCACGCTACGTCATCATTGGGAGTGTCGTAGCTCGCATGTACAAGAATCTATCTGTATGTTGTCTCCAGGTACGAGACCAGAACCTCAATTTCAATTGGTGGAACGCTTTGGAACGTGTTTTTTGTGACTGTTTGTGCTTGATGCGTGATGTGTGATGACCGATGACAAAAAAAATTACCATGCGTCGATGTCTCGATTTAACCCTGATTAAAAATCGTCCTGTACGGTCCGTCCGTCAACCTAACTATAACTCTTAGATCGTTGTGTGGTGTGTGTGTTTTCTCCCATGCTTTCGCAACTTTTGGGATGAGCTGGGAACATGTCTCCTTGAGGTCTTGTCTGTAGTACAAATTCTACCTATTCCTACCGTACCTGGGCTACCTAATAAAAAAAACTTGTGTTTGGAGATTTGCTGCGCAGTCTATTAGGTAGATGCATAAATACTTCGTATTGTACTCTCTCCAATCAAAGTTAGATCCCAGGCATATCAAATTATAGGAAATGCCAGGAAGAGCTATGGTACTGATGATTAGGGAAGACTTTGTTATATTGGATTAATTTTAGTGTTGTATACACGAGAAGGCCCAGTGTGCCGATCAGTCAACATTGATACTGTAGCACCGTTCCTCTCAGGATTCGGACATCTTCTCACTCGCGAGCTTCCTTCCATGCTTGAGAATATCTTCATGTGCCTCTGATAGCTTTTGACGAAGTTGTGGGAACTGTTCGCAAACTCTGCAAACTTCATTAAATTGGGGAATGAGCGCACTTCTTAGGCTTACGCTAGGTGGTAAGGAGCCATCAGCTCTAAACTGAAAGTCTTCAAGTGACTCAGAAAAGATTGCTGCATCAGGAATGCCACCATTAGATTCCAGCATATTCCTTTCCATTTCAGACTGGGCCGCAAAGTGGACACAATGCACCCATCAATTCATGTGAGTTTCTGGCAAACAAACTTTTTACCACCTCCTGAACTACCACTGGAACAAATCACTGGGGATTGCTTCTTGTACGATTGCTTCACAATGTAGGTTCTGAGGTCATCCCATGTTGTGTTTGTGTGGTTCTTCTTGCTCGTCTTGAATGCTAACCTAAGATCCGCAGGTGGCGGATACTCGCGAGGAGAGAAATTCAATCTACTATACTGTGTTTTCTGACCATTCAGATAGTCACAGATGTCAATCTCAACGGGTTCCTCCTTTGCCTTCTCTACACCTTCAAGCGAAGTCATGGGTACACATGAAAGCACAATACTTCCTTTCCAAGTCTTCGTAAGAAGACTTACCTCATCCAACACCCTCTCTTGAAGAAGACCAGTACAAGCCTTGTAATCTACTCCCTCCTTAGCACTCGTCCGCGGGACATTGTTCGTACTCGTCGTGTCGGATGGATTATTTGCGACTTTGGAAGTATTACTCCTACCACCATGCGACGAATCATGGCAGGGAGGCTTTTGCAACGCTGCCCTTGAACACACACGTGACGGAGAAGGCATTTGCGCAAAAGAGGTGGATAATGTTGATAGATCTGCATCTGTTGATGTTGATTTCTCATAATCCCTCCACTGCGCTAGATCCATCATTTCGGCATTGACATCTTCTCTATCCAATATCACTGCCATCCCACTGGGGGGCTTCCCATTATCACGAGACATTTGGAAAGTGCCGAATCCCTGCTACCTGTTCTCGTCGGTAAATATTGAAGAGGGTAATAATTGTTGTGGTGAGAGATTTAGATAATAATAATAATAAAGAGAAATAAAATCAAGTGGTTGGTGCCTGCTGTGTTTGAGTTACTTCGATAGAAACGGCATCTCTCATGTGACCATAAATAATATTATCACATACTCATGTCTAGGACAATGAGATTGCTGGCATAGTGCCCAAAGAGATACTCGTCTCCACCAAAATAATGCAACGTGGGCAACGACAACAACGACGGAGAAGAAGTAGTTAGCGTACCTGCATGAAAAGTGGTGTTGGTGATGCGTAATAAATCCAACTATCCCGCCGCGATGAATTATATTAATGGTGGCAGTGTCTATTGTTGTTGTGCATTCGTGGTGTGTTGAGCGAAAGCAGCGGCGGTAGCACCGTGGACAGTGGCAGCGGTGGCAGCGGCGTCGACATCTGCAACGTCGAAGGAAGCACAAGGATGCATGCTGTGGCGTTTGGTTTGAAAAGTGCACTGCTGAGATGTGCATCTGGAATGGGGAAAAATCTCACATCACACAACAATCAAAAGGTTATAGTTAGGTTGACGGACGGACCGTACAGGACGATTTTTAATCAGGGTTGTACGATTGCGATTTGCAAGTGATGTTGATGTAAGTGTCAATACCGGGTCATCTATTTGAGAATACCGGTCATTTACATTTGATACCCGACCGGTATTGAATGGACAACTGCTGAGTATGATTTGAGAAGTGAGAAGGCCTCCGCTCTCCAACCGGGGACGGGAAGAGAAATAAGACAGACATCTTGATTTCAGATGCTTGACGGACTTTTTGAGACAGCCATCTTCTCAAGATACTTGTGAAGGTAGGAGCATGCTGCCCATCCAGCACAATCTTGCTTACCTTTCAAGGAGAGCCGATCGACCCCCTTCTATCGTACGCTATCTACTGCTTCTGAGGACGCAGACCGTTGACTAAAGTGGTGGCCCCCACCTTCACCGCTTTCTATTCAACATTTGTGATGCCGTCATGGCGAGACATGTTGACCTCCCAACGAGAAGACGAGCAAGCCACGCTGCATCGTACAGCCCCGTCCAACTAGTATCCACCGCTACTTCGAGCAAGCAGAGACTGCTGACGTAAGTGCTTGGTGGTGCATCGTCACACAACCAAACTGCAGCTCCCTGAGAGAGGGGTGTTCTTAAATTTAGTGATTTATGCAGTGAAGAATGAATACTACTCTTATTTTAGATAAGGTTCGAAGAATTGTTTATTGTACCGTTGCATCAGTTATATTAAAGTGATGAGGCGGAGCGAAAGATTCTTTTTCTTATCTTGGGCACAACCGAGACACTATCTACTTATTCATCTAACCATAAAATTCCATCTCCCCACACTAATTATATAATAATTGGCCCCTCCTTCAATAAGACATTTTACAATCTTGATCCTCAGCATCTTGCATCTTTTCTTCAAAGCGTGCCTCAGCACCCTGCACGGGCACACAAGCAACAGATCCACACGTTTGGCAGAAGAAATGTTTGGCAAGAGGAGGCGCATACAATGCACAGTTGCATTGATCACAAAACACATACTTGGTAAGCTGCTGAAAGGGAAAGGGCAGTGCCAGAGAGAAGGACCTCTGAAACTGGATTATTCCATCAATGCAGTTTATCTTGACTCTATCAGGATTAATTGTGATGTGACAGGATTTTATTCTGCAAAATCAGAATTTATTTCCTTTTGAAACTGGATTATGTTATCAATGCAGTTTATCTTGACTCTATCAGGATTCAAAGCGGTGTGACAGGATTTTCAGAATTAACGTCGAAATTGTAAAAGTTAATTCTGGTGGTCAGAATTTAATTCTGATCAATCGGTATTAGACAGTCTTAAAATGCTGTCGCATCAGATTAAGGGTTCTCTTCCATTTAGAAAGTTAAGTAAGCGTCATTCATAGGTTTCTCAATCTGCTCACTTTTCTGGAACATCCGCGCAGCGCTCACACGCCGACAATGGTAAACACTACTTTCTAGAGGTGCCAAAAATTGACACATGTGAAAAATTGACACAGATTTGAAATTGAAACAGAATCGCAGCCATCACCGAACACAACATACCGTAAAGAAGCAGCCCCCCCATATCAATAATAAACATTACTAACCACGCCCCCAAGATGGTGTCTAGACCGTTTTTCGACGTAGAATCCAATGGTGTGATCGGCGGCTTACGATATCATGCGCCTATCCGAGAATCTGTCACTACATTTGAAGCACTCATTTT
Organism: Skeletonema costatum; assembly: GCA_018806925.1. Taxonomy (NCBI): domain Eukaryota; phylum Bacillariophyta; class Thalassiosirophyceae; order Thalassiosirales; family Thalassiosiraceae; genus Skeletonema; species Skeletonema costatum. Next base: position 3,465 of record JAHBBA010000873.1, on the reverse strand, counting down.
GTGTCAATTGATTCATCAACCGACTCAATGAACACCAAAGCGAACGTCATGATGAATTTATCCAGCTACCATTGAAGAGGAAACACTATGAGGGTGTATAGTATCGATTTATAGGATTGGTAGGCAGCATAATCATTGATCTCATGGAATCAAGCAGCATCGCAATTAATGCAACAAATGTGCCAAAACATCGATGCTGTTGTCATGATGGGAGCGGCCATTATACTCAACCCTATCTCCATCTATTGGTGATCCATCCTCCTATTACCTTCTTTCTATCGCATAAGAGGCCGGTATTGGTTATTGGCGCTGATCTATTTTTGTACTCACGTTACCTGGTCGATGAATGTCATAATGTCGTGCTCTCAAATTGCAAGAAGCGGCATCATGCATCCTTCAAAAAAGATATTCCACTGACTTCTACAACACTCTGTCATTCCTGAACCAATATAACAATAGAGGAGAATGTGACGCGGTTGTGGGCATGCTGATTGAGATTGTACGGTCCAATACACTCACTTCTGGTTTATTTTGGTGGATATTGGACGGAACGGCTGGATGCGGTAATAGGATATTAATACTTCTTTACGAGAGATTACACCCGATCAAACATTAAATAATGATTATTCATGCATTAGAAGTGTTTATTTGTCATTTTTACCGAGTGCATTGCAATTGTATTTAAATGAGACAACTATTAGTCCATTTTTATGAAATTTGAGCAGCTGAACAAAATGATAAATTGCGACCATCTTGATGCTGACATTCCTTAATTGAAAGGCGTATGACCCCAAAGTGTTGCCCCCCCCTCTCTAATAGTATCAAACTAAAGAGTTGGCGCTCTGCACATTGTATATCTCAGCTATATTGCGTTATCAACCTACGGACACCAACTCACTCAAGTTGTGAATAGCGTGCTCATCTCGTCAAAATTCAGCCCATATCGAGGATAAGTTGGCGTTTCAAGTTAAACCACCAACGCCGTTACCCGCAAATCGATGCTAACACTTATGCAATGGATTTTGGGTGGTATTGGTAGGAGTATATTGGCATAACACATCAACTATTGCGATGTAAGTGTCGACAGCGTGCCTCCGGCATATGTGAAAGACCATCATAGTGTATCAAATAATGCCTCATGGCTATCCAATGGTAGCAAAACTCCGCGGGTACCTTTATTGGTAGTTGTGTATCGACTTTCAACGAGGTTTGCATTAATTTGTCTTGTCGTTGTCTCCCTCACCTACATTGCATAAATCATGTCACGATGTGAGCGACCACGGTATTTTGTAGCCTACACAGCCTTTACTTTGCGTATATAACACCTATGACGCCGACCAGTGGTTCAAATGAAAGCTACTTATATATGCTATCATTATATGACCGGTGATCGTGGTATTAAGTCGATAATGATGTGTAGAAGGACCGTAGCAGCAATGATGTCGGGGGTTGGTTGTGTGATGAGGAGTTTTTGAGCTGGGCCGGCTCATTTCGCTAGCTTTCGCTTCTTATTTTTGTGTCAATTTGTCTCAAATAAGTTCCACGTGGATTTATTGACACGTGTCAATTTTTGGCACCTCTAGCTTTGACTATTGCCACAGTGACTACGGCGAATAAACTTCACCGATAATTTAGTGACCGACACTATTGATACTGCGCTATGGACTAGTGTTTTCAGCGTTATCATTGATTGAGCATGCACTGATGAATTGTGTAGTACAACTAATGTTCCAAGTCACAACGGACCGAATTGCACAAATTTTAAGAAGGAGGATCACAATATTGAAATGAATAGTGCACACACAGCAATGAACTCAATTATTTCCGCCCTATATGAGCACCTTGCAGAGAGTGTGACCTTGGCTTGTTGCTTCTAATGAAGTGGGATGATAGCAATCAATATATCATGCAAGGATATGAAACATGCAATTAGCACAGATACAGCATCATTATGGCACAACACGGATGCCAAGAACGCATTACAACAAAGAAACACGTAGTGGACGCATATCTCGATGGTATTAATCGATGAGATGATCGGCTTTATTCGTATTGGATCTACATGAGGATAATCGTCACTTTACATCGCGCTATAGCTACAATAATATGACATGGGATACAACGAATGGCCCAGAATTTGCGCTCATATGGCTCCTGTCATCACTTCTATCAACACAATTCGTCTGAGCAGGGGTGGATATACTGCTATACTATCGTCAACATTGTGCAATTAAACTCTGCTCTTCACCATACTGACAGCATGGACACATAATGGCGACGTATGGTTGAGGCAATTCGGCCATGGTGATGAGGTGGGGGAAAGATACATATCCCATGCTGATTCTGTACATATCCTGTGCGGGCGAGGTAATTAAGCCCGTCTCATTTGAATCCATCTCAAAAAATTCAAAAACCAACAAAAATCGCAACCACCATGATGTATCTAGCACCCGCAGCACCACGCACCCTAACTCTATATACACTTCGTTAATAACAGCCGTCACATACCTAACAATCCCTCCATTCTACCGTTTTCTTCTTTTGGGCTGTGTATGATAAGCAACAGCCACATGCTTTTGCTGCGCATATGATGAGTTATGTGAAATATTCGGCCCTCGGGGCCCCAGTCGGTTGAGTGCAGCGGTATCGGCGGGCTCGGAGGTGCCCTCCTTACCCTGTTGGTCATTTGACCCATTTTGACTCCAGCCATTTCTACAGGGAAGCACGTAGGAATTAGTATCTTAGGATTTAGGAGAAATAAATCTTGTCTGATGACGTAGAAATTTAATTCCCACTGTGGAGCATACTGGCGGCTACAGGATACCGCTGCGTGGGAATTCACCCTACCCCTAATCTTGTGAGCATTTTTCTCATGAATGTTTGATCCCAAACGCATTCTACGTCCTTCTTAGCCAGAAACTGTCTCGTTTACAAGAACGTCACCACACTTATCACCGCATCACCTTCCCCTTTGTTGCCAATTTTTGGCACCTCTATTGTAGCAAGCGAGCAAAAAAGACGTCTCCCAGTACGTTCCCTTGGGAGTCTCCTGCAAACGGGATAAGCCAGACTTATGACTTATCCCACAAATTGCACGACCATGTGTTGTGTAGAGGAAGCTATGTGAGTACAAGTAAGTTGAAGTACGTTCCAATGGGAGTCTCCAGCAATAGGGAGAAACTGACAACTTTTTTTGTGCGCGAATTGGAGTAGATAAAGATATGTACATTGTACCAGTAAATAAACAACAAAAAGCAACCGCATGGTAAAATACTCTAAGACATCCTTGAGTTGAAGTTGTTGCACAATTCAACACAAACAAGATAATATAAGTGCAGTACACACACTAAAGCAACAAAATCTGATAGTATGGAAGCGAACAAAAACATGACTAGTTGGCCATGATAGTATAGAAGCATCTTTTTCACGGCTCAAGTAATTGTTGGCCGTATCGGCGTCGCTACA
>JAHBBA010000870.1:0-37718 GCA_018806925.1 Skeletonema costatum | reverse complement strand
ATTACAGTGATAGTGACTCTCCCTTTGCGGCTGTTGGAAAAGAATGAGTTCAAGGAATTGAAGAATGTACATGATACCCAAGCTGGCGAAGGGCTTTGCAAAGCATATTTGTATGCTAAGACTGGCCAATTGGTACGAAGAGGGAAGATTGCATATCTCTTCGGTTCCCAGGCAACGGGAGACGCAGACTTTGCAAGTGATATTGACAAGCTGCTCGCATTCTTTGACGAGGAGGACGATATTGTCCATGCGGTCTTTTGGGACATTTGCTTCTCAAGGAAATGATGGGTGTAGACTAGTCAGCAGGTGCAAGCGTTCGGAAGATAAAGATCCGATTGTGACAGATCTCACTGCTGATCCTAGCATGGAGAAAGTTGTTAAAATGGTGCATGAAGACAGGAAGGAGCGCAAGATTGGCTTAAATCAGAACTTGTTCTTATCAGTTATGTGGGCAGAGAAAGGTAATTACAACTTCATCGAATTGTGCTTGTCTTTGGTACTCGTATCATATCTTATTTTCATTGTTATTCTTCCTCAATCACTTCCATCAGAAAATCTCCGCTACTTCAAGATGTACCCGGAAACAGTGTTTGTCGATGTAACATCTCACTCCAATAATAAAAAATATCATCTCCTAACGTTTTCGTGCAAGAGTGGCGCGAACAAGCAGGTGTTGTTTCTGAAAGCTTGGATTCCGAACCAAAGGAGATTCTCTTTTCGGTGGGTCTTCAAATATGGCATTGAGTCCCTTGGCCTGCATCATTACTTCAAGTACACGGAGCTTTTCATGAAGGACGGTGATCCCCAACAGCATAATGAGATAAAGATTTTCATGGGGGAATATCTTACAAATGCATTTGATGGTGCCTGTGGCTGGCATCTTGTTCGCCAGGGATGTATGAGAGATTGCCCGGGCAAGAATGCAGCGGGAAAAGAAAATGCTGAGAAATGGGACCAGTTTTTTAACACATGTGAAGAATTGGTTATACTCTTGGATGCGTCCTGGGTACTGTGAAACAGAGGATGAATATAAGATCTCGAAAGAACTTCTCTTCCGCTATATTTCTAGTCAGTCGGCACTTCAAGCAGCTGGAGGGCAACAACAACTGCTTGACACTGTCAAGCAGTGGGTTCAGAACAAAGTGATAGTCAGTGAGAACCATTTCCTCTTCTATTTGCGGAAGCATAAAAGGGCTTTTCATACGTATTGCTCCAATGGCCATGAGTAAGTTTAGCAATGCTTCTTCTTGTTTGCGCTCTGCTCCGACTTGCCTATACAGAAACTCACATGAATTACTTTCGACTTGCTCCTCTCGACTTTCAATCTGATAGAGGCACCAACTTTGGCATGAAGAATCATACCATTCCAATGAAAGCTACGGGCACAATGACAAAGAATGCTAAAGTCCCTCACCATGCAAGCATCTCTCAAGGCTGCAGAAATGAATGCTGATGCATATCGAAATGTGACGAAGCCCAACAAAAAATGGTCTAAACTTCCTACTGCTCCCCATGTTACACCCTTTGCAGAGGGGCTAGTGCATGCCGTCATGGACCGACAAGACTTATACTCTGTTCGTAGAGTTGGGGAACGGGAGTTTGAAGTCAAGTGCAGCATTTGTGTTGAGCCATTCATAGCAGATCACTCAGTCTCTGAAGACAAATGTCCAATCCCTCGCTTTTATCGAATTAGGAGAGTGGTGGTGGATGATGATGGGGTTTGCCGTTGTTCATGTTGTTATTTCGAACAAGTTGGAATTCCATGTCCGCACATGGCAAAAGTGTTCGATACTGTGCAGTCGCAGTGGGACGGATTTCTCCACACAGATGTGTCAGTGCGATGGTGGAGTCGGTACAATTACTCTGCATATCAATTTCCTGGCCATGGTAATCTCACACAGCTCTTTCACGACCTCCGTCATAATGATGTGAAGGGTCCAAAGTTGCACCTAGATTTGCTCACTGATGATGGTATGCCTATTGAAGATCCTTCCACTGAGATGAGTGCGGTGCATCGTCTGAAGAACTATGATGTTGATGATATCTCGAAGGAGTTGGGTGGGTCAGTGGATGGTTGCATTGTGTCCACTTCTGCGGCCCAGTCTGAAATGGAAAGGAATATGTTGGAATCTAATGGTGGCATTCCTGATGCAGCAATCTTTTCTGAGTCACTTGAAGACTTTCAGTTTAGAGCTGATGGCTCCTTACCACCTGGCGTAAGCCTAAGAAGTGCGCTCATTCCCCAATTTAATGAAGTTTGCAGAGTTTGCGAACAGTTCCCACAACTTCGTCAAAAGCTATCAGAGGCACATGAAGATATTCTCAAGCATGGAAGGAAGCTCGCGAGTGAGAAGATGTCGAATCCTGAGAGGAACGGTGCTACAGTATCAATGTTGACTGATCGGCACACTGGGCCTTCTCGTGTATACAACACTAAAATTAATCCAATATAACAAAGTCTTCCCTAATCATCAGTACCATAGCTCTTCCTGGCATTTCCTATAATTTGATATGCCTGGGATCTAACTTTGATTGGAGAGGAGCACGAAGTATTTATGCATCTACCTAATAGACTGCCCAGCAAATCTCCAAAATACAAGTTTTTTTTATTAGGTAGCCCAGGTACGGTAGGAATAGGTAGACTCTGTACTACAGACAAGGACCTCAAGGAGACATGTATCCCAACTCATCCCAAAAGTTGCGAAAGCATGGGAGAAACACACACACCACACAACGATCTAAGAGTTATAGTTAGGTTGACGGACGGACCGTACAGGACGATTTTTAACAGGGTTCATATCATAACACAGTCATCTCGTTACTTCTCGGGACCACCGACCACCAACAATCTAATCCAGTAGCGCCATCAATAAATAAAATAATACTATCATCATGGCTGCATCAATATCAATAGACAGCTCGCAAAAACAGCATGAGTTTGGATATTATGATATTCTTATGGCACAGGCGACAAACAATCATCCAAGCGGTCCGCAAGATTTGAATAATACTGAAGCTACGACATCGTCATCATTGCAGCAGCCCAATGAATACACCAATGGCCACTATGACATGAAATTGACCGCAGAGCCAGTCTACGGCGGCAATGATGCTTCCTATGTCGGTCGCAATCTACAAAAGATTTCTTATTCAAACACGACTGCAGCGACTGCGACACATCATGTATTCGACAACCACGACACCTCTTCTAATCTGCCACGTCCCCACAATGCTCCGTTATTCCTCTCCCTCCAATTCCAAATCCAAAGCAGATTTCAGCGGCGGATCATTAGCCTCAGGCGATGTAGTCGGAGGCGGCGATCTGGGAGCGATCGCCTATGCGGCATCGGCGGGGATTCTATTGGCGTTTCAACATGCGAATAATGGGAATGGAGTGGTGGCTCCGGCGCTGGAGGGGTTGAATGAGTGGTGTCCGGTGAGGTTTACGAGTGAAATGTTGGATAAGGGGGGGGACTGGGTTGGATGCTGTGACTGCGCTGGCGGAGTTGGTGACGAGGTCTCCTGAAGTAGTGAATGATGATAGTAGTCAACAACAACAATTGCAACAGCAGCCGTGTTCGATCATTGGGGCGCATGTGAGTGATGCATCGTCCAAACTTGCTTCATTGGCAGCAGTATTTGATTTACCAGTGGTCAGCAGCAGTGCAATGAGTACAACACTAGATGATTTAGAGCAATATCCAACATTTCTGAGAACACACACACGGATGTTGGGGGATTTGGTGAAATGTCAGTCTCGTTCTTGATGAACAAACTTGGCATTCGCAAGTTTGGGCTGTTATTTACAAATGATGGATATGGCTATGGTTTTTGCACGGAGTGTGTTGGAAGCAGCGTCGGAGCGGGGTGCAGAGGTTGTTGGAGGTGGTGTACCATATATTGCCATGTCGTCAAAAGAGAATGCAGATGATGAATTGAGGGCAGCGATGAAGTTACTTGCCGAGAGTGGGTGTAATTACTTTGTTGGGAACTTCTATGCAGAATCGTTTGCCAAAGTAATGACGATTGCAACTGAATTTGGACTTATTGGGGATGGCAAATTTTGGTTAATATCAGGTACGGCGGACATGGCACCATTTGTGTTGGGAGGAGCCTTAAAAGTGAATCAAGTTGTGGGCAAGGCAATTGAAGGGAATGGAATCTACTTTTGTGAGGGAGGGGTGCCGGGATTGGGTGGGACGTATGATATCTTTACTCGAGAGTGGAAGGAAATGGGAGAGGATGAGCAAGCATTGTCGTATATTAATAGCAAGCAGCCACTCAAGGAAGATGGGACACAATATGCGTATCCACCAGAGTTCTTTCAAATGCGACCGCATCATGTTGTTACATTTAGTTATGATGCTGGTGTTGGCCTCGCCTTGTCAGCTTGTGAGGCGTGGGAAAGATGCAACAACAGCAGCAGCGGAGGGGGGCAGAGGGGGGGTTAGATACGTTGGCAGCATTTAATGGTAGTGCACACTATGCCGCATTCGCCAACAGCACTTACATTGGAGCATCTGGGCACATCAAATTTAGGGAGACGTTCCCAACGAGGACTGCTGAATCATCGTATTTCGTCATGGCCAATCTACGTGCTGTCCCGATGGATGATAATTCAACATTGGTTAGATTCAAGGGTTCACCAGTCATCGATTACTATGATACTCTTACATCACACTTGGCAACAACTGCCGGGCAAAGAAATCATTTATTCGGGAGGCTCATCGGTGCCTCCGGTGGAGATGGTTCCAGTCAATCAGAATATCGGAGCTGCAGCAATCGTTGCAATAGTGCTAGCAGTAGTTCTTGTGGCCGTCATAAGTGTTGGTATGTTGCTTCGGAAGCGTAGAAAACAGAATGAAATCAGCTGGGAAATAAACCCAGCGGACCTCAAGTTTGATGAGCCTCCAGTCGTTATTGGACGAGGGACGTTTGGACTTGTTCTGCTGGCAGAGTACAGAGGCACAACGGTTGCAGTAAAGAGGGTGCTCCCGCCTCGTTCAGTTGCGCAAGGTCAAAGGCATGGCAGTTCTAGTGGGGGTAAGCAACGGAGAGTCGGCAGTCTGGACGACGATAGCAATAAGTTTGATTTGGAGAGTGGACTTTCCAGTGGTGAAGGCCAGTCAAAGAGCCGGCGAAAGGGAAAGGTGGCCTTTTCTAATGACGCAGCAAACAATATTCACGAAGGTATTGAGTGGTTGGAGAACAAAAACGGCGATAATACCAACAAGAATGTCTCGAATAATAGCGTCGACTTTAATCCGGAGTATTATCTGGCACTAGCGTATCAGGCACTATGTCTGGTGGTTCCACTACTGCAACGAAGAGACGAGTCAACAAAATATGACATCGATAGGAATTGGTAAGGAAGACGATGGATATGAGAAACTCAAGAGGCAATTTATCAACGAGATGAGACTATTATCGACGCTTAGGCATCCCAACATCTGTACTGTGATGGGGAATGTTACGTTGGGCAGTGAACCGATGCTAATTATGGAGTACATGCAAATGGGTTCTTTATTTTCCCTCTTGCACAACGAGACAGTCCCTCTCTCCGGTGAGCTGATCCTGCCGATCCTACAAGACGTTACCAAGGGACTTCGATTCCTCCACAATGCCTCGCCGCCTGTTGTTCATAGTGACTTGAAGAGTGCCAATATATTGGTTGACTCGAGACTTCACGCAAAAGTAGCCGATTTTGGATTGAGTCAGAAAAAAGAATTTGGTGCTGCAGGGACACCTTATTGGATGGCTCCCGAGTTGCTTCGGAAAGAGTCGGATAATACGCCAGCAAGCGACGTCTACAGCTTTGGAATTATCCTCTTCGAAGCCTACACACGAAAGGTGCCGTATGATGGAGAAGATTTTGACGATGTGATCAAGCAGGTGGCCGACAAAAGTATTCAAAAGCGACCACCGCTTCCCAAATCTGCTCCACCTCAAATAACGTCAATGATGACAGAAATGCCTTGCGGATAATCCAAATGAACGACCGATATTTGATGAACTTGATGTGCGCCTTAAACGCCTCACCGTCGAAAGTGCAGATGTGACAGATACAATTCGTTCACACCCGACATTCCGGAGCCCAGCCAATTACTATACGACAACTTTCCCAAGAAAGTTGCAGATGCACTTCGAGAGGGTAGGAAAGTTCAACCCGAGATGCGTGAGTGTGTCTCCATATTCTTTTCGGATATTGTTGGCTTTACGGATATATCGTCGAAGCTTTCTCCGATGAAGGTATCTGACATGCTCGATAGATTGTATAGTAGCTTTGATGAATTGTCACGAGCGCATGATATCTTTAAGATCGAAACACATCGGTGATGCATACATGGCTGTCTACGAATCTCGTCAAGGATCAAGATGACCATGCAAAGCGGGTAGTAGATTTTGCCGTGGAAGCACTTACTGCAGCAAATGAAACCCTACATCGATGTTGATGATCCGTCGCGTGGCTGTGTGAATATTCGAGTTGGGCTTCACAGTGGTGCAGTTGTTGCCAACGTTGTTGGCAGTCGAAATCTCAAATACAGTATATTTGGGGATTCAGTGAATGTTGCAGCAAGAATGGAGCAGAATTCACGTGTCAATAGAATCCACTGCTCTGAGTCTACTGCGAAGATATTACACTTACAAGATCCTTCGAGAAGTATCAAACCAAGAGGGACCATTAACGTGAAAGGAAAGGATTTGCCAATGGAAAACATTTTGGATAAATGAGAAACCCGCAAATGTGGAGAAAAGTGGAGTAGATTGGCTCTGTATTTGAGATGCTGGATCTTGCTACTGCCGCAACAAAATTATGTTTTCAATTCTAATTCATTAGTGCAAATCATTATCGTACAGTGGATCCTTATTTACTCCCAACTACATTTTTTCCTGCGGAACAGATCAATTTTAGCTGCTTTCTTCCTTTATGCACTTTTTATTGCATCAACATCAGCCTGATGTGCACGAAGAGATGCGGCAAACTCTTCTTTGCAGCTGACTCATCCATCTATAACACTCCTTCAGCACTTGTATTGAAATGTCGTATCCGAGTTTTGCGGCGATGATGATTATCTTGAGGGAGGTCAAGATTTGGAACAGTGGACTTTTGCTGAGTACGACCTGGGAAAAACTTGTGTTACGGACATTGACGATAGACATGTTTGTTAGATTGACGGATACTTATCAGAGGATACCTAGAAAGATAACTTCATCCCCGGGGAGGCCAACCAGACGTACTAAATCCGTTAAATATTAATTTCTCCCCTGCATCAGCTTATATCCTAGAGCTTTCGCTGCTTCCTCCCTTTGTGGACTTTTGTCGCATCAACAGCAAGCCTGGTGTGCACGGAGAGCTGCGGCAAAAACTCTTCTTTGCTGACTAACCCACCTTTATAACACTCCTTTAGTGCTTGTATTGCCTCGTCATGTCCAAGGTTGGCAGCAATGATAATATGTTCACTGCCCGATCATACCTTTCGCTTCTCATCTCATAACATCCAAGATTACACCTAGCGTCAGGATGACGGCAATGGCAGCCTCCTCTACATGGTATATTTCCTTCTTCTCGTCCTTCTCAACACCTTTCCCCCTCTCATACACAACTGATAGAGACCAATGTGCTATCGCATCACCCAATTCAGCCGCCTTTGACCAATACTCTATTGCACTATCGTAATCCCCTTCATTTTCAAGCGTAAAACCTATCTGCGTCATTGCAACTGGATCATTCTTTTCTACTCTTTTCATGTAATTTTTGTTGTTTTGTTCATCGGTTTTGGGCATCGGATGCCGACAGAATGGGCACGTTTGTTGTAGATTCTCTCTAAAATGGCGTAAACCCATTGGCAAACTGAACAACCATCGCAGATAATCTTGCTGCAGCATGTGCTGGATCCTGGGATTCTCGCCATTAATTGGAAGCGGCAAAAAGCAAATCGGGCAGTCGCCGACATGTGTGCTCTCAGGCTGCCTAAATAAAAGTTCGTCACGTAATTCAGCGGCCCTTTCTTTGCACAAGTGCTCATGTTTTGAGAGATGATCCTGCTTGCATTCATCACTGCAATAATGAACGAGATCACAAGCATCACATTCCTTCAATTTGATGTCATCAACTTGAGCGATGCCGCACGAAGCACAACACATATCGGCGGCTGGCTCTGCCACCTCAGTTTTATTTGTGCTCATTGTAATAAAACAATAGGGCGATTGTGAGTTAAAAACGCTGCAGTGCAGTCACCACCGTCCAGGGCAGAAAGCGAGACCAAAGGAGAAGAGCAGAGCTGCCGCCGCTGAGTGAATGTTCCTTCTCCGCTCTATGTTGCAAGTGGCCGTTTTGGCGCCATCTCTCCACTTTTGGCGCCTTCCCACAAAACGCTCTATCTAAGAATGACGCATCGGGAATCTGCTCCCTGAAACACAGCAGCAGCGCCAATATCGTACTGATGACGCCCCCCGGCGCAGGGGTTAATATGTAGCCCCGGCGGCTCTATCGAGAGCTAATAGCCTGTATGATCAAGTTATGGGCGGTTGTTAGTGTTTGAGTTGGGCTAGACGCTCCAAGGGGCTTCTAAATGTTACATTCCCCAGACAACAATTTTTTCCAGCAACAATTTTTTTTCCCCGCCAGTAGCAGAGTAGCCTGCATGCTCCCAAATCTTCTCACCTAACACACGCTGTAGTCCTCGGTTTATAGAATCCGATCGAGGGCGCAAATAATAAAAATCGTGTAGAAAAAGGTTTTATTTGGTTTTGGCGGGCTTAATTTCGGATCTCTATAACCTCTGAAGTCTCAAGCAACCATTTTGTCCCCACAGATCGCAAAGTCGATTATCCTTGCCTCCAGTGCAACTGCAACGCTATACACACAACATAGCATAATTAACATCGATAACTTCCAATTTTAATGGGAATGCACCACTCAAACACTCTATGGAGTCCTCGGAAAGGGCCTAGACGCGTTGTATCGAAGGAAAGACCGTTTTGGCAGTAGCAGTAGCAGTAGACGGAGCTGAATGGTCCATTCGTTCGAGTCCTTCGTACCAATCGTTGTCATTCTTGTGATTCATTCGATTCTCCCTCACGTCGAGAGATGTTCGGACGAATCAAACAAATGGAGAGACACATGGACGTATCTAAAGCGGCACTAGGATCAAGCGCAGCGCATTCTTGCTCTTGCGTGTGCGCTGTAAAATGCATTGCATCTCTCATCAGATCATGTGCTCTCTAGGCTTAAGGCAATCCTCCTAGCCTCTAAACATATTAGAATGAATCATCTATTGCTTGTGAATATCTATCGAGAAACAAATCGAATAAGCCCTTACGCTTCGCTCCCGGCTATCCTCTTCAAGCTCCGTTCTTCCGTATCCTTTTGCCTAGCGAAAGAGACGCTGGCGTTGGAGTCGACCTCCACGCTCATGATATGATCGAGGACTCAGAGAAGAGTTTGAGGGTGCATTCCAATCGTTAGAGTATTGATATTGGTTGATATCGTAGTGAAAAAGGTAATTACACACTGGAGGCAAGGAGAATCGTTGAGAATCGACTTTGCGATCTGTGGGGACAAAATGGTTGCTTGAGACTTCAGAGGTTCTATGCTTGAGCTTCCTTCCCTCCAAAAAATGTAAAATATCGCGTTGCGAAAAAAAATAAAAGGTTTGATGGCGCCATGTCGAAAGCTTAGAAACCGAGGACTACAGCGTGACCTAACACTCAACCAACACGAAACAATTATGCTGGTAGTAACCATGCATTAGTTTGCACGTGAACCTTTGTTTGTTTATGTTCACCCTTCGACGGACCTTTCCTATCATGTCTCAAGTGACGCTATCATATTGCTCATCGCTCCATTTACGTCGCCTTTTGATGTATGCCCAAATTTTTGGTCCTCTCTTTGCATTGTAGAGGTGTCTTCTCTCTTTTGCTGTTACCCACTCCTTCCCAATTCGTAAGACGGCTTTTGATCCCTTGTTTGGCATCTGGAGTATTTCCTCAGGTGATGGTTGCTCGTCTGGATTATCCAACGCTGTTGCCGCCACCTCCCCTGCTGCTGGTCGCACGCAATGTTCATCATGCTTATCGATAAGAGTCGTTGGATCGACCTCATTGGTTTTCGTACGTTCTCTAGTAGCTAACGAGTCACAGTCACTTAAGTCAGTGTTGACCTGTTCGTCACCCTTGTTGTTGCTTACCCCCTTTGTATCTTGGTTGCCTCGTACATGTTTACTGGTTAGATTGACGGATATCAGAGGATACCTAGATAAGGGATGGAGGCCAACCAGACGTAATATAAAATTTCCGTTAAAATTATTATTTTCTCCCCTGCAGCATGAGCTTAAATCGCAGATATTCTGCTGCTTCCTCCCTCTGTGGACTTTTTGTTGCATCAACAGCAGCCTGGTGTGCACGAAGAGCTGCGGCAAACTCTTCTTTGCTGACTACCTCCTGTCCGTGGACTACCCCAGCTTTGTAACACTCCTTCAGCATTTGCATTGCCTCGTCGTATCCGAGGTTGGCAGCGATGATCCAATGCTTCACTCCTCTATCATACCTTTCACTTCTCAATCTCATAATATCCCAGATTGTGTCTAGATTGAGGATGGCCGGCAATGGCAGCCTCCTCCAGATGGTATATTTTCTTCGCTTGGTCCGCCTCAACACCTTCCCCCTTCGCATAAAAAAGTGATAGATAATAATGCGCTATCGCATCACCCAATTCAGCCGCCTTTGTCCACAAACCAAATGCACTATCGCAATCCCCTTCATTTTCACGTGTAATACCCAGCTGCGTCATTGCAACTGGATCATTCGCTGCTACTCTTTTCATTTGATTCACTTCTAGTCTTTATGGGTTGTTGGTACCCGATGCCGGCAGAATGGACACGTTGCTTGCAGATTCTCTCTAAGCTGGCGTACCCCATTGAAATGATCACAACCGTCACAGATCCATTTACTGCAGCATGACATCAACGCGACTCTCTTGCCACTAATTGACAGCGGTAAACAACAGATCGGACAGTCCCCAACATGGCTACTTTCAGGTTGCCTAAATAAAAGTTCTTCACGTAATTCAGCCGCCCTTTCTTTGCACAACTGCTCATGTTTTGGCGAATGGTCCTGCTTACATTCATCGCTGCAATAATGAACGAGATCACAAGCATCACATTCCTTCAATTTAATGTCATCAACTCCGGCGATGCCGCATGAAGCACAACACATGTCGGCGGCTATCTCTGCCTCAACATTATCTGTGCTCATTGTAATAAAACAATAGTATTGTGATAAACGCCAGTGCAGTCACCACCTCCAGGGAGAAAGCGAGACCAAAGGACGACAGAGCTGCCGCGCTGAGTGCAATGTTCCATCTCCATGTTGCATGTTGCTTTCATCACACCTTTGGCTCCTGAATCCAATAAGTCTGTCCGTCGTGTTTGTATGTGATCTTTTACCATTTGTTGGAAACTTGAAAGACAGACCCGATATTTCTAAAATCGGGGTGCCTTTTTGGCGCCATCTCTCCATTTGGCGCCTTCTGTTTCGTTCTTCGGCAACACCGCAAGCGCAAGTCACATTACATCCCACTACCTGCTCAATCACAGGCCTCGCTGCAACCACGAAACCACATCAACCCGCAGCGCAGCATTGACAGAACGAGTGGCACACTTCACAGATCAAGCTTGCCCTGAGCAGTAATTCTCGAGTACTAAACTACGTATGCGTATGCACACATATATAACGAATACCATGATATCTTAGAGGGCAGTCTTTATAACTTCAGTTCAAGCTGACACTGAAGTATCATCGTTTACTCCAACTGTATCTCTCCTGCACATCAGTAACAATCAGCTGCAGCTGCTTCCTCCCTCTGTGGACTTTTTGTTGCATCAACAGCAGCCTGGTGTGCACGCAGAGCTGCAGCAAAATCTTCCTTGCTCACTTGTCCTTGGACGTAACACACCTTTAGTCTTTGTATTGACTTGTCAAATCCAAGGTTGGCAGCGATGATGAGATGGTTCACTGCCCGATCAATCCTCTCGTTTTTCCACTCATAACATTCAAGATTGTACTTAGCGTCAGGATGACCGCCCATGGCAGCCTCCTCCGGAAGGTATATGTCTTCCTTGACGTCCTTCTCAACACCTTCCCCCTTCTCGTACAAAAGTGATAGATTATGATGCGCATCATTTCGCCCAAATCAGCGGCCTAAAATTTCCGTTACAGTTACATTATTATTTTCTCCCCTGCTGCATCAGCTTATCCTAGAGCTTTCGCTGCTTCCTCCCTCTGTGGACTTTTTGTTGCATCAACAGCAGCCTGGTGTGCACGAAGAGCTGCGGCAAACTCTTCCTTGCTGACTAACCCACCTTTATAACATTGCTTTAGTACTCGTATTGAACCGTCGAGCCCGAGTTTTGCGGCAATGATCCAGTGTGTCACTGCTCTATCATGCCTTTTGCTTTTCAACTCAAAAGAGCCTAGAAAAAACCTAGCGCGAGGATGACCGGCAATGGCAGCCTCCTCCAGATGGTACATTTGCATTTTCTCGTCCTTCCCAACACCTTTCCCCTCCTCATACATAACTGATAGATGAAGATGCGCATCGATATTGCCCAACCGAGCTGCCTTTGAGAAATATTCAAATGAGCTATCATAATCCCCTTCATTTTGGCGTTTACCACCCAACTGCCTCATTGCAACTGGATCGCTCGCTGCAACTCGTTTCATTAAATTTTTGTCGGATTCTTCATCGGTTTTTGGAAACCGATGCCGACAGAATGGACACTTCTGCTCGAGCTCACGTACTGCATTGGCATGATAACAGCCGTTACAGATCAATTTGCTGCAGCATCCTGTCAAATAGGATTTATCTGTATCAATCGGAAGCGGCAAACAACAGATGGGGCAGTCGCCGTAATGTGTGCTTTCAGGTTGCCTAAATAAAATCTCGTCACGTAATTCAGCCGCCCTTTCTTTGCACCTTGCTTTGTGATGCGGCAGATGATCCTGCTCACAATTATTGCTGCAATAATGAACGAGATCACAAGCATCACATTTCGTTAATTTGATGTCATCAACTTGTGCGGTGCCGCATGAAGCACAATAGATGTCGGCGGCTGTCTCTGCCTCAACACTATCTGTGCTCATCGTAAAATACTATTGCGATCGTCGCCTGCATTAGCCACAGCCAAGGGCCGAGAGAGCCAAACAAGTCGTAGTAGCCGCCGGCGCTGAGGAGATTCGAAATGCTCCATCTATCTCCATCTTCACTTTTCAATCACACCTTTTGCACCCTGCAATATAATATAATAAAGTCTGTCTGTCGTATTATTAAAAATCTTGAGACCAGAGTTAGAAGCGTTTGAAAGACAGAACCAATACTTCTGTTTTGGGGTGACAGTTTTGGCGCCATGCGCCTTCCATGACCTTCCTCACTCCTCTCACTCTCTTCTTCTCCGTCCGTACAATAGTCCGAATATTGAATATTGTCATCTTCTTCATGAAACAGTACACGTTTCCTTCGGCAAGACCGCCAGTCACATTACATCCCGCCTACTCAATCTTCAAGGCCTCGCTGCCACCACAAATATTAACACATCAACCTGCAGCATTGACAGAACGAGTGGATGGATGAATCCCTCAGAACTACACACTTTCTACCCTGATGAAATGAGCTTGCCGAGCAGTAATTCTTGAGTACTAAATTATATATATACACATATATAAGAATACCATGATATCTTAGAGAGCAGTTCACAACTTCAGTTCAAGGTGACACTAAAGTATCATCGTGTACTCCAACTGTATCTCTCCTGCTGCACATCAGTAACAATCAGCTGCAGCTGCTTTCTCCCTTTGTGGACTTTTCGTTGCATCAACAGCAGCCTGGTGAGCACGAAGAGCTGTGGCAAACTCTTCCTTGCTCACTTGTCCTTCGGCGTAACACACCTTTAGTGCTCGTGTTGCCTTGTAATGTCCAAGGTTGGCAGCGATGATGAGATGTTTCACTGCCCGATCAAACCTCTCGTCTATCACCTCATAACATCCAAGATTACACCTAGCGTCAGGATGACCGGCAATGGCAGCCTCCTCCAAATGGTACATTTTCTTTTTTTCGTCTTCTTCAACACCTTCCCCTTTCTCGTACAAAAGCGATAGATCGAAATGCGCCATTGCATCATCCAATTGAGCTGCCTTTGACCAATATTCAAATGCACTATCGTATTTCCCGTCACGGTAGCGCATGTTACCAATCTGTCTCATTGCAACTGGATCATTCGCTGCTATTCTTTTCGTGTAATTTTTGTCGGCCTCTTCATCGGTTTTAGGTGGCGGCTGCCGACAGAATAAACATGTTTGTTGCAGATATAGATTCTCTTCGCACTGGCGTAGAAAATTGGCATACTCGCAGCCATCACAGATCATCTTGCTGCAGCATGTGCTGAGCATGGGTTGCTTGTCATTAATTGGAAGCGGCAAACAACAGATTGGGCAGTCGCCGTGATGGCTGCTCTCATTCTGCCTAAATAAAATCTCGTCATGTAATTCAGCCGCCCTTTCTTTGCACAAATGCTCATGTTGTGAGCGATGTACCTGCTGACATTCATCACTGCAATAATGAACGAGATCGCAAGCATCACATTTCTTCAATTTAATGTCATCAACTTGTGCGGTGCCGCATGAAGCACAACACATGTCAGCGGCTGCCTCTGCCTCAACACTATCTGTGCTCATTGTTTAATAATAATATTATTGCAATCGTCACCACCACTGCAGTTGCCACGGCCAAGGGCCGATAGAACCAAAGAAGAAGATCTCTATGTGAACCGCAGCCGAGGAGCCGTAAGTAAGCCCTGCCGCGTGGGAAATGCTCCTCTCAACAATGTGCTTCACACCTTTTGGCACGCTAATCGGAATGTCTGTCTGTCGTTTTTGTATGTGATCTGAAGATATTACTAAATGCGTTGAAAGACAGAACCGATATTTTCCATTTTTAACTTAGGGTGACCTTTTTGGCGCCATCTCTCACTTTTGGCGCCTTCCACCTTCCTACACACTCTTCTTCATAATCTTCTTTCACCATGACATCCAACAATGAAACAGTACACGTGTCCTTCGGCAACACCGCCAATCACATTACATCCCACCTACTCAATCTGCAAGGCCTCGCTGCCACCACCAACAATAGTGGCGGGAATGAATCATCCAACAACAACAACAATGAGTCATCTGCAAGCGGTAAATTTCTTCAATTTGATGTCATCAACTTTAGCGACGAAGCACAGCACATCATCATATCGGCTGTCTGTTCCTCGACATTATCTACGCTCATTGTAAAATCGTCGCCTACAGTGCTAAGGGACGAAACTTTGCAAGGAAGAACAGTTTAGGGAGCCTGTAAGTATTATGTAGCCCTCCTCATCCGCCGCGTGCGTATGTAAATGTGTCTGACCGACCACAATGACAATGCTCTCATACACAAGTGGAATCAAGACAGTCGCAGATGGTCGACACGTGGTCGACACAACTCATGGTCGCAGATGCGTTCGACAGATGGTGTGACAGATGGTCGACACTTAGATACTAGTACAGCAACTTACGTATCGACCAGCTTCCTCTCATAGCTTCTACTTCAATAAATATGTGAAAATTTAGTATTAGAATTAAAACAGAATGATTGCCATCATTAGAAGCTAAACAAAAATGACGTTACGACAAGAAGGTTCCTCATGGTTTTTGTTGACACGCACGTCTTTCTTCGGCAGCTGTTCTTCGGTGGTCTCTGTTGTTGAATTTACGACACTTGAGATATCGACGCAGATCCTCTCGCTCTCAAATTATTTCGATGGCCATGAACATGAATAATACATGCGCATGAGCACTGCATAACCCAGCATCATAGCACTACGATTCCAATTCCATCACAAGCAAGATACCAGACAGAAACTCTTTCAGCATCATCACAAGAATATGATACGCACTCCACATCAAAGTCATCTTCGGGCAAGGTCAACGCCTAGTCCTAGTCCGACGTCAACAGCGGTCAACCTCCCGTTGTCTTATGTTCATGCTGTTAAGCTCCCAAGCTCCATTGAACTCGGGCGTGGGAGCTCAGTGATCCTGCGACGCAGGCCAGCAGCAGCAGTGACAACAAGCACCTACCCTGTTCGTCAAGATGTTGGTTTTGGACTTGATGCTGTCGAGTTCATCATCCGGCCTGTAAACGCCGTGCTGGTCCAAGTTGGAGTCCCTACTACCGTTCAACTCCAATATCGTCCTCCTGTATTCTTCTGCCAAGAGGTGAACACTGCCGCTGCGGTAAACGCAGGCAGCTCGTTACCGGGTCCTTGCCGCAGCACTTCGGCAGCCGGTCCGCCTAGCAGCAAATTGAAGACCGATAGAAGGAACGTCACCATGTGCTCAAATTTGACCAATTGTCGTTTTGGAAAGAATTGTCACTTTGCTCATAGCCGTGAAGAGTTGAAGCTTTTTACCAGGGACGAATTGAGGCTGCCAAACAAGAGTTACTTGTCAAACGTTTGTCCTGATTATATCATGCTTGGAACTTGGTAAGTTATACCTGCGCACAATATATTGCTACATTGTGAAATGATCTAACGCATAACTTTTATTGTCCTCCACTATTATAGCCCTTTCAATGACAATTGCTCCTATCTACATGATCCCAATGTGAGCAGTCGCGAGGGTATTCAGTGCGGCAAATGCTTCGTCCGGGGGACGTCTTCAGTTAAGCCCCAGTTTGTACACCGGCTCAGACATCGCATCCTCAACAGCATCACACAGACAAACGTACTTGTTCAAGACGCCCTGTGGACGATGAGGGTTAATACGGGTGACTTATTTGATGACGCGTGCAACTTCATTGCCAACTCTCCCGAGTGTAACATCTCCGGCATGTTCACCTTGCCGTTTGACATTCCAAGCGGCACAGAGAAGCTTTCCGTCAAGCAGAAGATGACCATCGCCTTGCTCATGCATAAAAAATCGCCATTCTCTGAAGATAGCTCCTACCAGGCCCATCTCGACTTCACATTCTCCGCTCGTTCTGGAACATTTATTGACGGAAAGACCTGTGTGGTCCTTCAAGAACGTCACTTCAAGGTCGATAGTGAATCTTGCACTGTGGACGAAGTACCTTTGCAACCTAGCACAACTGACGTTGTCAAGGCTTATGAGGTTGTATTTGGTGCGAAAGGATCAAGTGACCCTAAGAATGGCTCACCATGCAAGCACTCCCTATGGTTCGATGCTACTATCGTCAAGTTGAGGGATGAAGCTGCGAAACTTGATGTCAACACTGTCCACAGCAAACCTTACGTGTTCATGGAACCCATCGACGAGGCAAAGGAGGGCCATGAGTTGATTCACTCCATTATGGAAGAGATGATCGGACGCAACGGCGCCCCTTTGTCAACTGAATTGCGCGAGAGGTTCATCCAGTTGAACAATTTCTACTGTGCCCTCGCTTGGCCCGAGACCCAGCCGCTTTCAGCCGAGGCAGCAGCCACTCCAAAACCGATGGAGGAACATGTCAACAGCTCTTACAATTGCAAGGGGGGCAAGGTAGAAGCTATCTGGAAATCCTTCAAGGCTAACATCGGAGTTGTTTGCGACAACAAAGCTCCCGAAGGCGGCAGCCGCCTATCTGCGTTTCGTCACAACGAAGTAGGCCGCCGCTCAGTCTTCTCCACTTTGCCCGAGCTCCCCAAGAACACCGAGAACATGGCCGATTTTCTTGCTGATTACTCTCAGTAAGGAACTACTTCAAGTTCACCCATCATGATGCTGTTGCAGTCGACACTCTTCAGCCTCTACTCATCCAAAGCAACAACTTTGCTTTACATCGTTTTATTCATTATTATACCTACACGCTCTGAAGAAGAGCACACACCACCGCCATTACCATTGTAATCGACATCGAGTCGGATTGCATCTCATCCAAAGCAACAACTTTGCTTTACATCGTTTTATTCATTATTATACCTACACGCTCTGAAGAAGAGCACAAACCACCCCCGCCACCATTGTAACCGACATCGAGTCGGATTGCATCTCATCCTCATCCAAAGCAACAACTATGCTTTACATCGTTTTATTCATTATATACCATCGCTCTGAACAAGAGTACCACCACCATTGTAACCGATATCGAGTCGGATTGCATCTCAACCTCATCCAAAGCAACAACTTTGCTTTACATCGTTTTACTCCATTATATACCATCGCTCTGAACAAGAGTACCACCACCGTTGCGATTGACATCGAGTCGGATTGCACCTCATCTAAAGCAACAACTTTGCTTTACATCGTTTTATTCATTATATACCACCGCTCTGAACAAGAGTATCAAGAAACATTTCCCCCTCTGAAGCTTTTACGCTTTGGAGGGCCCTCTCGAGACATCTAAAATTTTACCTTCGTGTAGTTAAAATAGACTGTGTTTCATGGGCTAAAAAGTCGTCTACCTTATCCAATGTACTAAGCGCTTTCAGGTTGAATGTATCCGCCTCTCTAATTCGTTGCTGTTGCACCGTACACTCTATCTAATCCATCATCTAAATCTAATCGGTCACCGCCCAACGACTGCGTAGGAGCAAGAATAACATTGAGAGGGAATGATGCACGGAAATCTTGTGTGAACTGAAAGTAGAACTCAAAGAAAGCAAAGACATATTATGACGCAACTTCATCAGCAATCGTATCATTGTGATCTTTCGATCTCTTTCCGTGTTTGGCAAGTAAAAAACATTGACTGCACGAGACATCATCAATCCCCCAGTGAGCGATGCCATGGTCTTTTGTTCTTGCTTCCCTCCGCTTCGCTTCGGAAAGATTTTTACGAATAGAAAATCAAGACACCCATCTCATCTGCCCATCACCACTCACCACTCACCATCAACACGAGATAAAGACCATGATGGCCGTCGACTGCTCCTACCTGACATGACAACTGAACCGTAATAGAACCGCAGCTGAAGAAACCACCACGTCATGATGAGCCTCTTATCCAACCGACGACGATTCCTTTCATGCTATTGCTACTACGCAACCGCCTCCGCTGCGGCATCATCATCACCACAGTCCGCTACTGCACGTGTCTCTGTTTCAACATCAGCCTTCCTGTCATCACTAGATTGCCCATCATCATCACTGCATCGACGACGATCCATACATCAGCAGAAAACACCTCCACTACCACACTATCAGCAGAGATGTTTTGGTAGAAATAGCAAATCAAAATCAAATAGTTTTCAGCACAAGTTTATGAAAGTTAGTGCCAAAGGAAAACAACAACAACATGATGACGATGGGATAGACGAAGAAGGAGCAGTGACTCTTGATCCAGAAGAACAAGAAAATGAAGTAATCAAGGAAACAACATTAAACTGGATCAAAAAGGTCGTGATAGGTCTCAATTTATGTCCCTTTGCAGAGAAGCCACTTCGACAGAATCAACTCAAAGTCAGCGTTGTACGTGGCGACGACGATGAAACTGTCGCTGCCGCAGTCGTCTATGAGCTCATTGCACGATCAGATGAAACGCATGATGGGACCACCGTGGTAGTTGCACCGGAGTTTTACCCTGATGATTTCGAGAGGTACATGGATTTAGTGCAGTATATAGAAGATGATGTGATGGAGGAGCATGACTTGCATGGTTTGGTTCAGATTGCTCCCTTTCATCCCAAGTTTGCGTTTGCTGGCAGTGGAGATGGGATAGACAACTACACCAACAGATCACCATACCCAATGTTTCATGTCCTGAGAGAAAATGAGGTGGGATTGGCAGTCGATAAGTTGGGAGGGGATGCCAGCAAGGTGTGGCAAAGAAACGTAGATCTCTTGGAAGGGATGGACAAGAGATTTGGTCGTGAAGACGTGAAGAAGATTATGAAGGGAGAATCATTGGATGGGTTGAAAGAAATGTTGAGGGACCTTCGAGGCTATTCAGAGAAATCGTAATTATTAGTTTTTAGACCAACTCAAATTCATTCGAAGTTGGAGCGGGGATAGGTTCGTGTACTCTTCTGGTGAACAAACTGAAAAGACCTCTTCGCCTTGAATCAGCCACTTGTACACCGACATTCTCACCGTCATCGTCATTGCTTGTATCAGAAGTTGCAGCTTCTGGGATCGAATCACCAATCGGACTCCATATCCCTGTGCTGGGGCTTAGCCAACTACTGAATATTATACTGCCACTTCTCGTACTATTTGGTGACAATGGCGTGTTATCTATCCCCTGACGACATGCTGGACAAGTGGTGTGGGCATCGAACCACGAATCTATACATTCCTTATCAAAGGCATGTCCACATGGGAGTGTCCTAATCTCAGAGACGCCCTCCTCATAATCGACAAGGCAGATTGCACAGCAGTCTCTATTCATTTCTAGATGCAAATCACTTTCTTCCACGCTATTCTCTCTGCTTAATGATACATCTTCCACAACGTCGCCATCATCTGTGACCGACCGTCGAGGCGCTTCATAACGTTTCGTAGGCAACGAATCAATCACATCTTGCGATAACCCTCCACGCCGATGGGACGATCTTTCTATTATTTCTTGATCCTCTCCCCGTCTACGCATTGAACTGAGCAGCGAAGAAATGGTAAGGCTCATAAACATCATCGTGACTAAGAATAGATGCAGTGCTTCCAACTCCTTCTCGTACGCTTCGATGCCATCGGGTGGGGCGACTTCCAAATGTAAGTTGGCATCCTCAGTGAAGACGTCTAGTCTCCATAGTCCTGTAATTTGATTGACAGTTTGAAACCTCCCGCCCCAGACGAACATTGACCCACTCTTGTCAAGGATTGCCGAATGTTCCAAACGATTAGTTATCCCCAAGAGATAATTATTGCGATAGCTCTGTCTCACTAACGAATGCGAAATTTGTCCGCCGAAGGCATCAGTTTCAGCAGTACATTTCATCGGTCTAGAGATGAGCAGATCCTTAAACACAAAATACCACCGTCTCGAAGAATATTTGACTAGTATCTTGTTGAAAACCCACCGAATGCAGCGATTTGTCCATCGTCGGATCCAACGAGGGTGGGTGGTAGCTTCTTGGCCATTTTGTGGAAATTTGGATCCTCTCTTTCCATTTGAGCGTTTTAAGATTGACACCCATACGTCTGTGAGAGGCTTCCATTTGGCGTGAGTTTTTGTATGCTGCATACGAGTCAGGAGGGTGATGAGAAAACAGATGATGACATTTCATCAAGATATCCTCAGAGGATGCATCCACCATGAATGATGAGTTCATCTCCTACCACAGTTGCTGCATGAGCAGTTCGTGCCATGGGATACAATTGATTACGTTCATCGTGTTTGCCATTGCAGCGGAGGGTACGGTGCTAACAATGCCAATGCATGTCTTCGTAGTCATACTTCCAACTTCTCCCAAAGCAACCTCCCCAGTTGTTTCTAGGTCTCCTTGGATTACGCCACCGTGAAAGATGAAGTACTCTTTGTCATCATCTTGGGGGCATAATGTCCTCCTTGCAACTCGCCACGGGGCAAGATTGATATATTGATGGTGGGCTTTTTAAGTGTTGTCTTTTGCTCTTGTTCTCCATCGTTTCTCTTCTTGTTATTATTGGTAATGATGAAACCATCTGTAGAAGTTGGTAGCAAGTTTTCTTTCAATTCTACCGTCACCGCCTTCTACTTCAGACTTAGTGTTGTCCGATGATTCATGGTCATGAATGCTGGTACTATTGACACCAACTTCTTCTTCTTCAGAAGTAGTATTGCCCGATGATGCATGCCATGACTATTGCCACTATTGTCACCACCTTCTTCAGCGTAGTATTGCTCGATGATGCATTCATATCATCGCTACCATTGCTATTGCTATTGTGCTTTCACCGCTGCCCTCCCCAGGTTTCCACCGATTACTCCCCATGAACAGTCGGAACAATCTTCTCCCACCAACCCCTCCCTCTTCTTCAAATAATGATCCAATCCACATCCCTTCCAAACAACCAATGAATTGTACCCATTGTCCGGGTATTCAACACTGAAACCGAAATTATAAGTCAATCCACCAAATATATACAAACAATCATTATATGTAGAAGACAAATGCCCCACACGACCCTGAGGCTGTTCATGGTCACCACTCCTAAAATTCATGGATACCACGGATGCTCATAAATTCCATCTTATCCACATTCCAAGCATACTCATTCTGTTCCTCCACAGTCATTTCATTGTACTGTTCCATCTCCTTCCCAGACGTTAAATCATATGCCCATACCGGCATGGAGTGCCCAGTCTTCATCGGTGAATCCACCTGATACTATCATCCATTCGGTGTGGTGTTTGTCGATGAAGTAGGTGGAGGAATGTCCCACGGCGGTTGGCTGGTTGAGCAATGTTGATTTGTCCCTGGAGGCCTTGGAAACATTGATTTCCCACCAGTTGTGGCTGTGATGATGATGAATCGTTATTATGAGAGTCATCATCGTCGTTGATATCTTCTTGGTCGACTGATCCATCTAATAGACCTGCTGAAGAGGATGATAGTATTGAAGTCTAGATTGCATAAAAGAGAAGTAATTTCGTCCTTCGTCTAATACACGATGTTTGTTGTTGCATCGTCATGATGATATCTGCTCTCTTTTGGAGTTATTTATTTGCAGCCGTGTGTTGCTATCTCTCCCGTAGTGGCTATGTAGTTACACCAAATATAGCGTGTCGTGCTAATGAAGAAGATAGAAGAAGAGCCCGCGTAAAACCAGTACATAGTTGAAAGTTGGTTGGAAATACGGTACTCACAGATGTACTCGGTATCGAGACCAGTTCACTGCATTTGAGACGACTACTGTTCCACAAGGGGCAAAGGCTTCTGGCTGATATGTAGTGATAGGCACCGCGAACAAAGTAACAGGTGCACACTCTAATTTAATCGGTCGTACCTTTACTAATAGAGATTGGACCCAAAAGCTGTCTCCCTCCTCATCCTCATCACTTTCTCAGAGCACCATGTTCACGTCAAAAATCTCACAATCACAAAACGCCCCTTACAACTTACAATCATCACCGCCAACGCATTTAATGCTTTGAGAGGCAGGAGGGTCTTTGATGTTGACATACGAGATCAAACTCATACGCAATGTAGGTCCACAAGGCTTGATATTCCGTGACTCCTGAGTCACCCAATTGTTCTCCGGCAGCCAAGCTTGGAATAGCCGTCGCCACCCCCTGCCAAATACGCGCTTGTTGCAATCACATAATTTCCCCCGGTATTGATTGCACCATCTTCTACCACAACTTCGTAATCGGCACCGCGTTTCACCTTCAGAGAACGCACACGAGACCCTGCATTCACCGATGCCTGATCACATACACCAGCTTCACTTGGGTCAAACTCCATCTCCACACCAATCATCTGTGCGAATCTTCCAGTGCCTAGGCCATCTCCAGAAATCAACGGAAACAGGCAAACAGAATTCTCCATGGCTGCTACAAGCTGATTGGCATTGACCTTGACAACAACTACCGGATTGTTGTATGGAGCCGCCTCATTAATGTCACATTGTGTCACATCGGGTCCATCGATGCTCGCCCTAATACCTCCGGCATTCGCGATACCAATGTCAACTTGTTCACCTTCATTCTTCATTTGTAAGCATTGGCAGCTCCAAGAAAGGAGTTGGCAATAAGTTGCCCAAGATTGGTGTCTCTAGTCCTCACAAAACTCGCGCTCCGCCATTGAGAGGTTGAGCAGTTTTTGCCCCGCTGCCCGCCTTGACCGCCGCAGCTTCACAGAAACCTACAGTCAAAGCATCTTTGAGATCAAAATTGGGAACAGCATAGCCGTCCAAAGCCATGGGCAACTCTCTTTGGAGCGTGCAACGCACCAGCTCGTTGTCAATGCACCCGCCGATATGACCTATCGCCTGGGCGGCCAAGCGTTTGCCTGATTGCAAATCTAATTCTTCTCCAGAAATGGATCCAGTTGCACTTGGATCAAGACGCTCAATAAGGTCGTTGCCGCCAGCTGAGCGCGTTCCAATGTATCAATGCTACATTCAAAGCAACTACTCTCAGGGATCTTATTCATCTTCGACTTTCTAGAGTCGTATGCATCGATGGAAGTAGGAGCAATACCGACGAAGGCGGCGGTGGCGATGACAGCAGCAGCATTAGATAACTTCATGGTCAAACGTTGATGTCGAAGTGATGATCTTGGAAGCAATTTGAAATTATGTGTTGAGCAGACAATGAAAGTGCCAGTGAATGCGGCAATTCGGCGAGGCGTAATCGTAATTATGCACCTTTTTCTTGCCGTTTCCTCGCTGAAGTCGTGATACTTATCCTCTTGCAACTTTATTATCCTTAAATTTGCAATACAAACAAAGGCCAGTGGTACCGTCTAAAACTAATCTGTCCCGTTGAGAGTCGCGTCTGTCCCGTTGAGATGAGGTGAATTTCCGGACTGTCTGCTCCGAGCTCCTCCCCGGTCGATTTGAATGGAACCAAGCCAGAGGGAGTTAGCTAGGGTGTTGTAGTAGAGGTCTGAATACTTGGTTGGGGCCACTGCATCGTTTAGGAGACCATTGAGAGCAGTGTCCCGTTGGATGCAAAAGATGAGGTGAATTTGACCGAAAAGAAAAAATATTTTAGAAATTTATCACATTTTTCACACTATCTTTGCCCTGCCTCGATCTCGGTCAATTTGATGCCGATTAAGCCATCCTTTGAAGCTGTGTGGAGCTGAGAGTATTATCTTGAAGGCACGTCCAACCGGCGGCTTAATCGGTTGAAAATTGACCGAGATCCAGGCATGCAAAGATAACGGGACAGACTCAAAATTAATCAAAATTAAACAAAATCAACGAAATTGCTCTTGACGCGGCCACAATATATTACTCCACACTGCACATGGCGACAAATCCAGCACACGTAGTCGATAGAGCATTACTTCAGCTCGAGTCAGGTTCAATGGGCGACTTAATCGGCCGCATATTGACCAAGATCGAAGCATGCAAAGATGAGGTGAAAATGACCGGACAGAATAGTTTTAGACTGGTACCATACATACAAAAGCCAGTGGTAGTTCTTCCTGATTTATGCAGTAAAGCCATACATAGAGAGTGTATGTGTAAAACTGTACCTAATTGTGGACCGCCCGGGGTCATTGCCAGAACCGATCAGTGCGTAAAGTGACAATGTGAGTGTCATATTGAATTCCCACGAGTCAAAAGCATTCTCTGGTAGAAAAACATGAATCGTCGTCGGGTCTCTCCGACCTAATCTATTGTATTGTACGTCAGTAACCTTCATGCGAATGACAATAAGATCAGGTAACAAATGTTGCTCCTCCCACGCGTCCTATGCAAGTGCTGTTTAGCAATGAAAATCGAAGCGCTCTTTATGAAAAAGAGATGCACTACACACTACAAAGATAGCGTGTGTGTCCGTTTCACTATTCCACTTGCTATTAGCAATAAGCGGCGGCAGCGGCAGGGGGTGACGACTCTTAATGATGGTGGCGGCGGTGGTACGATGATGGTCTGTGTAACTGACTACCATCTCATGAGACGGGCTTACCTAATTACCGTAGCCGCACAGGATATGTACAGAATCAGCATGGGGTATGTATCTTTCCCCCACCTCATCACTCATCACCATGGCCAAATTGCCTCTATGTATGTTGGCATCGTCTCCTACAAATACGACAATGATATGAGATTTACGAAGCATAAAAACAAGCGCAACTCGTCTCGCATATATTGCGTCGACATTTGCGCGCCATGGTATAGCTATGTGTTGCTACTTCTCTCCAATATATGCTCATAAATAGTCAGATTTATACCACCAAAATTACTGGTTTTTATAGCTTGGGGCATATAGAATCTACATCACGTTATATTCGACCCCAACTACTGCTCGGCATCGTCAACAATAAGTTACAAAGGGTTAATGCAGCGCTGTATGCATCTGTATCCGATCTATAATTGTGAATCTGTGATGCATGTCGACATTTGCAAAATCAATCTGTGCGTACAGTTGAAGTGTAGGATTGTTGTTGCCACATTTGTTTCGTACACAAAAAGCATATAGAATTGATATGCTCTAGTCAGACCATATTAGAAAGAGATCCGCATATTCAACTCATGTGAATAGTCGCCAATGTCACGAAAAGAAGAAAAGCCCGTCAAATTTAGGCTCGTCAGAGGTAGCCCGTCAAAACACCATTTCATGTCTAACACAGGACCTATGGCAATAAAAAGTGTATAGTGGCCCATTATACTTGGTGGCGATAGTATAAAAGCTCATTGTCACTGATCAGACGAAGAACATTGATAGAAGTGATGCTACAACCTCATAGGCGATTGCATGTCGACATTTGCAAAATCAATCTGTGCGTACAGTTGAAGTGTAGGATTGTTGTTGCCACATTTGTTTCGTACACAAAAAGCATATAGAATTGATATGCTCTAGTCAGACCATATTAGAAAGAGATCCGCATATTCAACTCATGTGAATAGTCGCCAATGTCACGAAAAGAAGAAAAGCCCGTCAAATTTAGGCTCGTCAGAGGTAGCCCGTCAAAAACACCATTTCATGTCTAACACAGGACCTATGGCAATAAAAAGTGTATAGTGGCCCATTATACTTGGTAGCGATAGTATAAAAGCTCATTGTCACTGATCAGACGAAGAACATTGATAGAAGTGATGCTACAACCTCACAGACGACCAGGTGTGACTGATTCTGGCCATGCCAGAAGCAGCAGCAGTCGACCGCTCTTTCATGCCCAACGCTGTCAGAATTGCAATTAGCCTTGTTTGGTGGCTCATTCTACTTGGTATCGATAGTATAGAAACACATTGTCACTGCTCAGACAAACTGCACTGATGGAAGTGATGCTGCAATCAGTTTGCCGGGCTGATGCGGTGCGATTTTGGCTAGCAAGCATCAGCAACGAGCAAACCACCATTTTCGTATCTAATGATGTTAATACAGCAATAGAACGTGTTCAGTGCCCCATTACACTTAGTAGTGATAGTATAGAAGCACATTACCATTGCTTATACGCACTGCATCGATAGAAGTGATGTTTGCAACCTTGCCGGCCCTGGTTCGGGTCAGTTTGGGCTTGTGTGGAGCACAACCATACGTCGCCATTCTGTGTCCCATGCTGTCAGTATGGTGAAGAGCAGTGTTTAATTGCACAATGTAGGCCATGACGATAGTATAGCAGTATATCCACCCCTGCTCAGACGAATTGTGTTGATAGAAGTGATGACAGGAGCCATATGAGCGCAAATTCTGGGCAATTCGTTGTATCCCATGTCATATTATTGTAGCTATAGCGCGATGTAAAGTGACGATTATCCTCATGTAGATCCAATACGAATAAAGCCGATCATCTCATCGATTAATACCATCGAGATATGCGTCCACTACGTGTTTCTTTGTTGTAATACGTTCTTGGCATCCGTGTTGTGCCATAATGATGCTGTATCTGTGCTAATTGCATGTTTCATATCCTTGCATGATATATTGATTGCTATTATCCCACTTCATTAGAAGCAACAAGCCAAGGTCAAACTCGCTGCAAGGTGCTCATATTGGGCGGAAATAATTGAGTTCATTGCTGTGTGTGCACTATTCATTTCAATATTGTGATCCTCCTTCTTAAAATTTGTGCAATTCGGTCCGTCGTGACTTGGTACATTAGTTGTACTACACAATTCATCAGTGCATGCTCAATCAATGATAACGCTGACAACACTAGTCCATAGCGCAGTATCAATAGTGTCGGTCACTAAATTATCGGTGAAGTTTATTCGCCGTAGTCACTGTGGCAATAGTCAAAGTAGTGGTACTTTACCATTGTCGGCGTAGGTGGGCGTGTGAGCGCTGCGCGGATGTTCCAGAAAAGTGAGCAGATTGAGAAACCTATGAATGACGCTTACTTAACTTTCTAAATGCGCGCGCGCGCGGGAAGAGAACCCTTAATCTGATGCGACAGCATTTTAAGACTGTCTAATACCGATTGATCAGAATTAAATTCTGACCACCAGAATTAACTTTTACAATTTCGACGTTAATTCTGATTGGCAGAATTAAATCCTGTCACACCGCTTTGAATCCTGATAGAGTCAAGATAAACTGCATTGATAACATAATCCAGTTTCAAAAGGAAATAAATTCTGATTTGACAGAATAAAATCCTGTCACATCGCAATTAATCCTGATAGAGTCAAGATAAACTGCATTGATGGAATAATCCAGTTTCAGAGGAACGCAGCTCAACATTTAAAGGAGGCCAAAGACAGAGAGGTGAGATCTCTCTCTGTTGAGGGTGCCAGTCTCTCCCTCATCAATGGAGTCTACAACGAAGAAAGTAAACGAAAGCAATGTGTTCACTCTACGTGTGCTGGGTTTGAATGGTGGCATCGCTACCGTTGCTAGCATATTTCAAAACTCCAGCACAAGGTGGAAGAGAGTGGGTAATCTCTATTACCAGCTCATACTTTTCTTCATCAGAGACAGAGTCAGAGATGGATGTCATTTTGTATACCGCATCAGTCGATATCGATAATTCCATCGACGACTTGCCCTCTCCTTCCACCAATTGGGTAGGCAGGAACGCAATTGTCCTGGGTGGATCACCGCCTAAAGTCACTGTATTATATTCATTAATTAGATAATTGTGTATTTGAATTTATGCCATAACAGTACTCGAATCACCTTCAAACAAAATCCATACTGGTCAGCTAAGAGTAAGAGAGACATATCCTCAAGTCAAGTCTCAACAAGTCAAGTCTTGCTCATCACATTTAGGTACACTTACACTTACACAGTATTCTCAATATGAATATTACGCACTTCTCTTCGTGTGGTTAATTATGATGGGTCCTTTTCCAACTCTCCCAGCATCATGCACAGTACTATGTAGTGTCTCTTTTTCACTTTTCAAGGACAAAAGTAAGCTAAGTTGACTGTGAATGATGTACCTCAGTAGCAAGTCGTGAACACCACTCGGGAAATGTCATCAAGAGATAATACGTCATCATTGAAGATTCGCACATTAAGCTGGGGTTAATCCGGTTAACCCCTGGCCTGAACTGAGTTGCATTGGGCTTCTTTTTTGGAATCGGATGGCCATCTCAATTAACCTGCTCCCAGCTCCCATCTCCCATCAAAATCCAGCCGCACAATAAATGATCGCTGCTCGCTCGTATGATATGATCTAACAACCATCTTTTACAAACACAGTCAACATGATGGAAATTGACGATAACGATAACAGCCAGCAGCAAGAGAATGAGGATAATCTAGACGTCTCAAATGTCAATTTGCATCTCCTCCCTTTCAAATCCTTTACGTGGATATGCACAAAAATGTTTTTTCTGTGTCAACCAATGATGACAAAGATGGTATTACAACACCCACACAACAGCAGCAAAGATTGGATGAGTTTGAAATATCTGTCCGCTCTCATTTACTAGAGCTGCTTGAACAGTTATTATCATTTCAGTCCACTGGTAACACCACTAACAACAATGAAGATGACGCAGCACTAACAACACTCCTTAAATACCTCAAAGAAGTGTCCCTCCTCTGCCTCCACATCTCCATGATGCAACCACAACACAAGACCACCACACCCATCAAAAAGTTACCATTTGTACTCATCGAAGACACAATTGACTCACTTCCCCTCAATCTCATCCAAACGCGTCTGGTCATCACAAGTTCATTCCTCACTCTGCATCTCCTCCTACATCATTCTCCAACTCCAACAATGACATCCACAACAACCAACATATTAACCTCCCCACATTTATTCATAACAACTTCCAAATTCGTCCTATTGCGAATCTGCAATAAAATATTAAAACTGCTGTCCAATCGAGATGCACATGCCAACTTTGCGGGGAGTATCATGATTTTATTAGCGAGGGTTTTTTCCATTGAGTGAGCGGAGTGCGGTGAATGTGTTGGGGGGGTTTTAATGTGGGGAATGAGACTAGGGTGGAGGGACGGGAGGAGTTTGAACGGGGTGGTTTGTTGAGAGCAGGTGATGGTGGTGGAAATGATGGTGAAGGAAGTGGATTGGGGTATGAGGTTTTATGCCAAGTTTTGGGGTTGTGCAAAAGGTGTTTACGGATCCTTCGGGGGACTATATTGACATCATCTGCAAGAGGTGGTGGTGGTGGCAGTACAGCTGGTGGTGCAAATAGTAGGGCACAGGCAATATGAAAGTTTTGTCAAAGACATTACGGATATTCTAGAGGCGTGTGGAAAGTACACCCATTGTTCATGTTGCTGCCTCATCATCATCCTCATTGGATGAACAAGACAAGAATCAACAACAACAAGAACATGTCCGACATCACAAATATCTCACAAGCAGTCAACTACTCCACCTACAACTCAAGGATCCAACCCTCCGTATCCATTTTTCTCACACAGCTACTCATCATTCTAGCCTACCTAGGCTCATTACCACCAACTGTTCTTCCCACCGGAGTACAATCCACGGCAGGAGCAGATACATCCAAGTTAACTGCACAAATTCGTCAAACTCAAATGAAACAATTGGCATTGATTGAAAAAACGGGTGCAAAAGTTGTTACTACGTGCATGTGGAGGTGATAGTAACAATAGCATGTGGAAGTCATTGCAATG
This sequence comes from Skeletonema costatum, assembly GCA_018806925.1. Classification (NCBI taxonomy): domain Eukaryota; phylum Bacillariophyta; class Thalassiosirophyceae; order Thalassiosirales; family Thalassiosiraceae; genus Skeletonema; species Skeletonema costatum. The sequence goes on along the minus strand of JAHBBA010000870.1, from coordinate 7,039 downwards.
GATATTACGTGATCGTGAATCCATGTGGAAGAATTGGAAAAAGGCCAAGTGTTTGCCTGCCATGGATCGAGTTACTGGTGCTGCTGCTGCTGGTGGTGGTGGTGGGAATACCTTTACAGCGAGTGGAAGTGAGGTTCAGAAATTGTTGTTGGCGGGTAAAAAGAGAAAATTGGAACACCAGTCCACCATAGCAATGGTGACAGTCTCAACATTGAAACACTAGCACAAGTCACAACAGAAATCAAAACATCCTCTCAACCCACCCTCACCACCTTCCTCGACCCATACGTCGAGGCACTCGATCCTGAAAATGGGATTGAGGGAGAATATCACCCTCGGAATGACAAGGTGTACACCTGGCGTGCATTGCGATTAATGGCTCGAGATCAGAGTGATGGTGATGGTCAATTGAAACGATTTGGAAAATTGCGGAGGAAGGATGGTGATTTTGAGGGGATTGTGAGGGATATTTGGAAGGAGAGGGGGGAGGAAATTCCTGGTGAGAGGGGGGAGGATTATTATCAGGAAGAAGTTGAGGAGGAGGAAGTTGGGGCTGGCTGCTGCTGTAGGTGGTAAGAATGATGCAGAGATGGATGATGTTAGTGTTGGTTCTACTCAGGAGGAAGCAGAGGCAAAGAAGGAGGAAGAGGAGGCAAAGAAGAAGAGAATGGCAGAGTTTGAAAAGGCAGCGATGGAGGTGGAAGAAGATATTCTGGATGAGACTGATATGGAGCAGCAGGTGGCAGCGGGTGACACTGAAAAGGCTGCTGCCATAGACGAGGGTCAGAAAAGTAATAGATCGTCCTATGCTTCACTTGCTGATATTGTTGCACCTGCTGAGGAGCCAGCAAAAGAGGAACAGAAAAAGGATGCAAAGCCCGTCGAGGTGAAAGAAGACAAAAAGGCCGAGTCAAAGAAAGAAGAGAAAACGACTGAATCTAAGAAAGAAAATGGAAAGGACGTGAAGAAGGAAGAAAATGGTAATAAGAAGGGCAGTCCCAACAAGTCTAACTCAGCTAAGAAAGAAGATGACAAGGGGAAGAATGGAGGTGGAAAAGGAAAGAAAGACGGAGACAATGGAAAGAAGGACGGAAACAAAGGTTCGACCAAGAGTGCTAGTAACAACAACAAGGGGTCCGATAATAACAAGAATGACTCGAAGCAACATTCAAGGTCCCGTGCCAAGTTTACACCACCGCAGAAAGTGCAGCAACATCAAAATAAGTCTGAACCACAGCGGGATAACAATTGGAGTAGGAGGTGGTGGTCATGGAGGGTGGTGGTCATGGAGGAGGAGGTGGTCATGGAGGTGGCGGCTGGGCCATGGAGGTGGTGGGGACATGGAGGAGGGGGTGGCGGAGGCGGAGGCAACAGAAGGGGCGGTAATGATCGCAGAGGCAATAATATGCCTCCTCCTCCACAGAGTCGGGGCGGCAACAGAGATGGTCATGGGCGGGCGCATACCCCACCAAATCCGGGTGGCCCTGGCCCGAGAGGGGGCGATCAAAGAGGAAATAATGGCCCTCCGAGAGGAGGTGGTGGGCCTGGTAGAGGATGGGAACCTCCTCCTGGAAAGGGTAACTTTTCATCCTGGGCAAGGTGGAGGTGGTGGTAGAGGCGGTGGGGGTGGTGGTGGTAGAGGTGGGTCAGATAGACGAAGGCAAGGACGAAGATAGAGGTATCGATTTAACTGTTTTTGTTCTTGTGTAGTATTGCTACGCTAAAGCTTTGCATTTAAATAAGGTGCTTAACAATGGTTATAACACTTCATAGCTCTAGAGTCTTTTTTTCACATAAATAAAGCTTTGCTTAATACGGTGAGGACACTTGCTTTGTCCTGTGTGGACCGCGGATAGTTGGAGCCTGATTCTGTCTCATGAAGTTGATAGATCCCATCGGCTTGATGTACCCATTGTCCATCATAGTATCGCCACCCAAACTGAAGAAGCAGGCAAACCAGACTTTGACTTGACTTCAACACAGTGGCAGCGATCCGCTTCTCCGACAATGGATTCACGATGAGTCCTGTAACGTTCACCCTTCTCAACCGTCTTTTGTGTTTCCGTGCGAGTCTTAGGTGTGAGGAGCTCATCATTGTCAATCACATCACCAGGTTCTTCTCCAATCATCTTACGGAACTGAAGCTTCATTAGATCAACTACAATGAATGATGCTACATTGAATAGGATGATAAAGCCAAGATTTGCCCCATGCAATCCAAAGTTTGGAAGCAAACAGGCGAGGAGACCGCCTAAGATGAGAGTCAGAAATACAGATCCAACCAAGTACATGGATGGAAGGGGAGAGAGGAGGACAAAACGGGGAGCCCTTACTGAGAAGATCATGAGCTCAGTAACCATGACGAGATGGAACCAAATGAAACCCTTACTCTCGTTACTGCAGCCTTCGTTGTTGGGGCCGTATAGGTCGAGGGCGTATTCATCATTTTTGCTGTAGGCCATTGAAAAGATGAACATGAGAGATAAGCCTGCCTGGACAAGTCCGTAGAAAAGGCTTTGTAGCACAAGAGTCTTGGCAACAGGAAGCTGGGGTTTTGTAGTTGCCTTGGCATTATCATACGCCACAGGAATCATGGACACGTCGTTGATCAGGGCAAGGATGATGATCATAAGAGAATCTACTGCACAGCTCGTCACGAAGATAACGATGGAAAGAGTCAATACCAAAACAATAGATGCAGCCACACGGTAGACAACGTAGGCCTTGATGCGGGCGAAGATACGACGAGACTCCAACACTGCTCCGTAGATTGGAGATAGACCTTCCTCAGTCAAGATCAAGTCGGCAGCATTCTTCGCGGCATCGGTGGCTCCTGCAACAGCAATACCAACCTGGGCAGCTGAAAGGGCAGCGGCATCATTCACACCATCTCCAGTCATTCCAGTCACCAATCCAAAGTGATTCCTCAATACAAGGACGATCTCACGCTTATCTGACGGAAGCACCGCGGCAAAGCCGTCCGCATTCCAGATGATGTCATTCTTCGTCTCGGAGGGAGCATTTCCTCATCTCTTCACCAGGAAGGACGTTCGTGCCAAGACCAATTAGACGAGATGTCTCCTTACCAACGTTAGCATGGTCTCCAGTGATCATCTTGACGGAGATATTGGCATGGTGGAGAGACTCAATGGTGGCTGGAGTATCTTCACGAGGAGGATCAAGCATGGGGAGTAGTCCCAGCAAACTTCCACACTGCAGCATCGCCAAGTTCACGAGCGTTCCCTTCACACACGGCAATAGCAATTGTCTTGTATCCACTTGAAGACAGATCGGTATCTGTCGCTTCAACACTTTTGATGAATGCATGATCATTGATCTTGTCGACCTTCCACTGAAGTTCATGGTCGTCAGGAGCACCGGCCTCTGTGTCAAGGATCTTAGCAGGCAAGCCCTTGGCAATAGTCAAGGTCTTCTCTCCAGATTTGACAAAAGCCACAACACGCTTCACGCTTGGGTTGAATCCAATTATTTCAGTTTGCACGTATCCATCCTTACTATTTCCAGTGTCGTTGAAGGCGCTCACAATAGCCCTATCAATCGGGTCGTCCTTCTTATCGGCATTAGAGCAAAGGAATCCATACAGGATTACTTCTTCAGCCGTAAATCCGTCGGAAGCAAAGATTTGATCAGTAATAATGGACATATTTGCAGTAGTAAGAGTTCCTGTTTTGTCACTACAAAGCATAGACATGGATGCAATATCTTGAAGTGCAGGAAGACTTGTTACGACAGCGTTGTAGGTTGTTGCAAGATGACTAGCTCCGAGTGCCATGTTCACTTGAAGTACAAGTGGAAGAGCGATTGGTATGGAAGCAATCAGGATGACCAACTGTAAACGAAGATAGCAAAATAAAGAAGCGTTGATTGTGAGGTGTGATGAAAGAGGATGCAACATGCAACTAACGGATGCAAAGATGAATCAAGAATCTTACCGCATCAAGAATAGTCTGGGAGGCATTGTCTTGGAAACCATTATAGTATAATCCTTGAACAAGCAGGACAGCAATCACCAAAGCAAAACTAGCCGAGACTAAAATCTGAACTACCAACATAATCTTCTTTTGGAACACACTCACAACCGTCACTGTCTTGTCGGCCATGATCTCCTTCTGAGCGTTTCCAATCTCCGTGTGCTCACCAGTGCGCAAGACACGACCATAACACTCTCCTGCGACGACGGTAGTTCCAGAGAGGATGACATCTCCATGATCTCCGGGGTATTTACGTGGTATAGGCTCTCCAGTGAGCGGAGCAGTGTCCACTGAAACGGTGTCTCCCTTGATCCACTGTGTGTCGGCTGGAACAATCGTACCGCCAACAAGAAGGACTACATCTCCTGGAACTAGCTCTTTCACGTTGAGTTGTAGCGTCTCACCATTTCTGCGGACAGCGACCTCACTCTCGAGTTGATGGCTGAGCTCATCAAGACTCTTCTTGGCTTTATATTCTTCATGGAAGCCGAGGCAGGCGTTGATGACAAGCATAGCTAGAATGATTCCAAAGTCGGTGTAGTCTCGGACGGCAATGGAGACGATGGCAGCGAGTTCGATGAGAATGGGGAGAAAACCGATGAACTGCTTGAGGAATAGTTTCCACAATGGTGTTTCGGGGATGAAGATCTAGAAATGTGCGTGCATGGACACAAGATGTGAGTATGGACACATGATGTGAGCAAATGAGAAGTAAAGCAGTAGGAGACAGCAGGTGGCATAGAGACAATCAATACTCACCTCATTCTTGCCAAAGGTGGCAAGAGATTGTTTAATCTGCTCATCGGTAAGTCCAGATAGTGGATCTTCCGGATTGAGCGGTGGAATGTTTGCGTAGGCGTCGGCGGCGGCGCCTTCTTCATCGAGCAAAGGCTCGGTGAGCGTTTCTGCGTCTTTCATAGTTGTCTTTATGTTTCCGTAAGGTATGTGTTTATGCGATAGCATGCAAGTTTAATCAAGTAGTTGTAGTATTGTTGCTGTAATAGCGAGTGTTTTTATGTCGGTATTGTATGCAACGGTGCTTCTTGGCATCGGCATGAGGAGCAAAAGTGGTCGTTCTTTATGTCTTGACTTTTTGCCAAGATTTTGCCCAAGACCGACGGAGTCTCGTCTACCAAGACAGTTGGAGATAGGTATCTTCAGAAAGATATTTCGATCGCGTTCGGTATCACTCTTAATCTTTCACCTTTCATTTCACTGTCCACTTACAATACTCCTCCACTGGTGGATGGAGAGGACGGATTGTTTTATCATCGTAGCTGTAGCTCTTTCAACTCTGTAGAAGTGTCATCCAAGAAGAAAATGATGATGCGGGGCCGGTTACTGCTGCATCTCATGTTGATTCCAAGGTGCTTTCAATTTTCCACCAAGTGTAATCACATCTGGTTTACATCATCGATCGGTCGTTGCCATCAACCCGCCGTTCCATCAACATCAAGATGCTCACACACTTTGTCTTGGGCATTGCCACAATTCCAAATTGGAGATGCAGTTATTGTAAACGACGTTGATGGTATCGATCAGTTGGGAAAGGTGCAAGAGAAAAGAAGTGGGTGGTATACTATTAGACTTGAAAAAGACTCTTCAGTTGTCAAGCGGAGAGGATCTCAGATGGAATACAATTCTGATTCTCATACGACGGAAACATCATCAAATGCACCCAAAGTAAAAAGATCATCGAAGGAAGAAGTGGTTTCTCTCCCTCAACCTATCATACTGGACCTTGACTCCATTTTTCAGTCCATAAAACAGACATCAGACGATGATATCGACATAAACAGCATAATTCATAATACATCACCAAACGCAACAATAACAGAAGAAACAATACAACAAATTACAAACTGCCATTCTCACTGCACGAAATGGCTCATATTCTCAGACCTACACGTCATGCCAACTACACTCGCAACATGCCTCCAAGTTCTCGACACAATTCATACAGCTGCATTGGAACGTCAGGCTGGGATATTATTCCTTGGAGATTTTTGGCACCACCGTGGCTTTGTGAGAGTAGATTGTCTCAATGCAGTATTGGACACAATGTCGAACTGGAAGGTACCTTCGATAATGATTCCGGGAAATCATGATCAGATTGACTATAGGGGTTCAGAACATGCCTTGACTCCATTGAGTAATGCCTATCGAATCAAGTCACCGGTGCCGCACAATACTGAATTGGGAGAAACAATATTATGCTGGTCCATTAATTCTATCACATCCGACAAAATTTCTGGATGCATTCTTCATACCACACATAAGAGACAAGGCAATGATGAAATCGATTCTATCTTCAGAAGCGGTAGCACAATCCTCTGCCTTGTTCGTTCATGCAGATGTCAAGGGAGCATCTATGAATGATTTGATCAAAAGTCGGAATGGTCTATCAACTACATTATTCCCAACTGAAAAAACAAATCTATCTCTGGACACTTTCACACAAACCCCACATTGTAACATCAAGTGAAAGATCCAAGATTAGGTATGTGGGAAGTCCGTATCAAATCTCAAGTTCCGAGGAGGGTCAATCCAAATCATTACTTCTTGTGGATTCACAAAGATGTTGGGAATGTATTGAAGAGATACCGTTGGATATTGGTCCCTAGATTTCATACGGTTGTCGTCGGTGAATGAGTTTCTTGGTATGAGTGAGGAGGAGATTAATGGTATTGGTGTCAACAAGAAGCTTCGTAGTGGAGACAAAGTAATAGTTGCTGTTTCTCAAGGCGATATAGACGCATTGGATAATGGATCGGACGATGCAGCAACAAAGATAGTCAATCCATTCAATGAGAGAGTGAAAACATGTAGAAAGAATGGTATATCTGTCGAAATAAGAGATAGCCAAGCAATATCAGCAAAGGACTCCACATCTCCCAAATGAGAATGACAATAACATTGAAGTGGATCTTGAAGAATTATCAGCTTCGGCCACTCTAGCCGCCTATCTAAAGAATGAAGTTGCAGATGGAACAATAGATGAAGGCACCGCTAAAGAACTTGTCGAGAAAGGAGAAGCTCTTCTCAGG
>JAHBBA010000869.1:0-13140 GCA_018806925.1 Skeletonema costatum | reverse complement strand
CTCTTGCCCAGCGAGAGTTCTCCTCTGCAACATTGGCAAGCGTTTCGAGTCTAGCGTTTGCGCCCAGGCTGTCCACATCACCGAGTCCTCTCCTCAACCTCATCTCTCTCACGAGACGCTGAAATGCCTGCTCCTCCAACACAGCCGCCTTCAGTACTGCACGTCGGGCGGAGTAGCTATTGCCGCAGAGGAGCTTCTCTAGACCGAGGATGTCACCAATCTCACCATCGAAGGAATCTTGATAGATTTTCTCTTTGATTACCTCGGCGTAGAGGGATGAGTAGAGCTTGAATTGGTCGACATCATCACTTGAATACCACAACTTGTCTTTGATGATGCCTTTCGTGCGATCATCGAGGACAACTACGTGCGAATCGGACATGTTGCTTGTTCATCATATTGGTTTTTGGTTTTGATGTCTCCACTTACGCTGGTGTATGAAGTTGGACAATGCATGGAGCATGGAGCAGACTCTGGCAGGCCCGGCAACAGAAGATCGGCACCACTACCACGCACGCACCACTCACAGAAAGTAGAACTTCAACCTCAGGCTTAAAAGGCCAATTAGTGTGCTCTGAAATACTCTAAGACCCCTTACATCGCTCATCACTTACTCGCTACTCACTCGCTCATCGAACATCATCAATCATCAAGCAAATCATTTTGATGTATTCTGATGAAGGCCAAATGAAGGCCATTGGTAGTAGAACATAGAACACTGTACCATCAAAAGCGTCATTGAATATGTTCGACACGGTAGAATCACCTCGGTCGTGTCTACTTTGTCCATTAACGTCGTTGACGGCAATCATGATGTTCACATCTTGTGTCCTCTGGTGTAGCCCGATCGTCAGTATTGATGCATTCACGCACCCATCATCACAAAACATGATGACATCAAGAAAAACTTCTTCCATCACAAAGATACACTCCACAAAAGATATCGCCGATGAACAATCAAACGTAGTTGAAAGAGTACGGGCTGCCGTATTTCAAGCGCCGGTATCACAGTCAGAAAATCCTTTGGAAATTTTAACCGAGGTTGCCGATTCGTTACGCGTTGCATCCTTGCATGGAGTGGACGTAGTGGTTTACCCCGAGCTATATCTAAGTGGTCCTAATAATAGTAAAGCGCTGGATAGGGAAAGTTACGAGCTTAATATTGTGGGCAATATGTGTGGGGAGTTGAATGTTGCTTGTATAATCGGATATGTTGAAGCAGTTCATGAGAGTGAATTGAAGAAAAATAACGATGATTCTAGTGGTGATGGCAAAGCATACGCTTACAACTCCATCGCTGCGTTTCATGCCGATGGATCTCGTGCAGGGAACTATCGAAGTGTGTCTGCATCAACATTTGGAGGGAAGGAGTGTAGAGAAGGATCCCCCTTCGTCGAGTTTATTCCAACTACACTGAAATTGCCAAATAATAGAGAAAAATCTGAACAATCTTCTGGCCATGAACGTGAAATCAAAGTGGGAATGATGTGTGGGAATGATATTCTGAAGCCTGTTCACTCGCTTCATCTTGTTCGGTGTGGTGCACAGATTCTATTGGCTCCATGTTCACTCAAGAATAACAACAATGATCTCAGAGTATTGAAGTATGTTACGGCAACCCGGGCGATAGAGAATAGCGTTCCTTTTGTATTTTCAAACAGAGAATCAGCCACTACGATTGATGATGTCAAGGATAAAGATGATTTTATTGGCTCATCTGCTATCATTTCGCAAGATGGTGAGTATCTCGTCTGTGGCCCAGAAGAGGAAGGTGGTGATATGCCCTCTGATAGCGGATACTTGATACCGTGCAAAGATGGTGTGATTTACGCTGCAGATATTGAAATTGACACCACTTCCACATCGCCAGTAACCCAACAATCGATTGATCAATGGGATCTAAATCCACTAATACCTGATGTGTTTGGTGACAAACGCAGCAAAGAGAAGAAGAGAGAAAGCAATGGATTTGGGAATTACACTGGGAAAAAGAACAAGGGCAAGAAGATCAAGAAATAATTGACACGATACCTAATTGTAATCGGCGCTGTGGTAGTTTTACATGCAGTAATTCCATTTTAAGCGTCAGTAATAGCGATGCGTTCGGTAAATATTGTAACTGTCTATCTTTATCTAAATAGTGTCTCTATATCTATCTATCATCAGAGAGAATCAAAGCCATCACTTTCGAGAAATTCGGTTCAACTACCAACTACTGCTGCTGCTACTGCTACTGCTACTGCTGCTGCTGCTGCTGCTGCTGCTGCTGCTGCTGCTGCTGCTGCTATCCCTCCTCTTCCTTTTGCAAGCGTTTTGTTTTCTGTGGTAGAAGAAACTCAGCGCTTTCTCCTGGAAAGTAATACCTAACCACTTTTTCATACCTCTCCTTTTGATCATTACTGACAGTGGGCAAACGTGGCTCATCAATGAGCTCTTTAGAGTGGACATATTTCAAGCGTAGATAATCTAATATCTTCCCGAAGCAATATGGGCTGTACTCGATGAGAGTGGACACATCCTGGGTAGATTTCTCAAGTTGCTTGATTGCTTTCATTAACAAGCAAATCGTACCTGGGCGATTTACCCCCATCTTTTCCAGACCGAACTCATTCAAAGCTAGCAGCTCTAATCCATTGATTTCGTTCTTCTTGAAAAGTTTTGATGCTTTTTGCTTTATGCCCTCGACATTCTTCACCCATTCGCTTACTTCCTTCGCTGTCCACTCCTTTACTCCCCTCATATTATTGCTACCTTGTACTGTCCACTTTGTATCGTCGAATTGTTGTGCAAGCACAGAATCTTCGACAATCGTCAATGTAGCACGATTCGTGGTCATGACTGTACCACTCACATTTAGCCTAATGATATCCTTCTTCTCTCCACTTACAAAGGAATCAATGAAATGATGTTCGTCCACAAAGCTCTTTTCGAGAGAAGTTATTTCATCTTGCAGTGTATTGAGAGATTCCCACTTCTCATTGATTGCCTCGTTTATATCTTTTGAGAATCTGTTGACGACTGGATACGCTTTCTTAGAATGTTCATCGGTAAAGGCAGGTCGCTCCAATCTACTCAGTCTAAACAGCACCATATATTGTGAAAGAAGGTATTTGTACTCATCAGAGATAGTTGGCATTTTCGTGCGCTCATCTTCCGACGATATAGCCAACTCGTTTAAATAATCTACAATGGCTTGAAAGCAATCACCATTGACATCCAAAAATATTCTGTCGCTGCTGTCCAAGAACTTCTTGTCCCATCGACCGCTAAATAATGCTTCAAATCTCGTCCCCTTAACTTGACATAGCACACCACGACGGGCGTCAACTATTCTACCACCGGCATTGATCTCAATGACGTCGTCATCACGAACATTAACATTGCCATTGACAGCGGCACACTGTTGTTTCTGCTCATCGAGATCGTGTAGGCGATCGAGAAGTGTCTTCTTTACATCATCGAACTTCTTGATCTCAGCAGCGTAGGCAATTTCTCTACTATCATGGGCTGCCTTTAGTTTCTCTTCTGCCTTCTTCAGCTGCTCCATTATTGTGGTAACATTCACATAGTAGGAGTGTTGCCATTGTCATTTTTATCACTTTCCACTTTCCAACTCCACTCCGACTTCACTGCGCCAAAGAGGGAAGGAGGGAAGAGAGTGAATAGCACTTCAATAAAATAAATGGTAAAGGTGAGCTGGAACTAAACTTTACTTGCTCTCCTTCTGCCTGCACAGCATGCCTACCACTGACACGGGTTCGTTCCGCACTCTTCTAGCTAACCATGATGAAGTAGATAGTCAACTATCATATCTGATATTCAATTGCAACTGGCAAAAGCGTCTTCTCGTTAGTCGGGTGCCTAGAGCTAAGTTTGAGAGCGAAAAGTTAGTAATATGGCGTCACTGTGCTGTCGGTGCTCTCGCAGCTGCACGCTGCTCACAAGATATGCTACTCGAGTCAATCAAAGATTGCTAGTTGTTCCTCGGCGTCAGCTGGCTTCCTCGTCACAACAACAAAAGCAGCTGCCAGATATGACCAAAACAACAACACAGATTCAAGGACGAGATGATGCCTCTTTATCACGCTACCCCAACTTTCGATCTCCTGGTGGAATTCTTCGTGGTCTCGACTACGCCGGAACACTCACGTTTGCCTTAACTGGTGCCGTCACGGCGGCTCAATCTGGACTGGACGTCTTCGGTTCTACAATGGCAGCTGTGATAACTGCAGTAGGTGGAGGTACGATCCGTGATGCAATATTCTTAAACCGCAGACCGTTTTGGACGGAGGAGAGTGAATACATCTGGATGGGAGCATGTATGGGCTTGATTACATTCTTTGTTTGGCCGGATGTTTTGGAGTGGCAGAAGGAGCACAAAGCAGAGAAAAAGATGAAGCAATTAGAGCAGAGTGGTGGGAGCGATGATGAAAAAGAAGTATATGATGAAATGGACGCAGCATTAGATACATTGGATGCAATCGGTCTGTCATCATTTGCAATCATTGGTGCTCAGAATGGCGTGAGAGCAGGCATGCCCATGATAGTAAGTGCTATATGCGGCATGGCAACCAGCACATTTGGTGGGTTAACACGAGACGTGCTCTGTGGCAGACCGATACGGATTGTCCATAGTAATGCAGAGATTTATGCAGAACCGGCCTTGGCAGGAGCGACTACCTATCTTGTTGCAGAGAGGATGGGCGCAAGGCCAGGGTTGAGAATTGGGTTGGCAATGGCAATGTGTATTGGAAGCCGATTTGTTGCGATTAAGAATGATGTCAAGGTGAGATTGAGCCATTGTAGAGATCACACATGCTTTCCTTTCTTTTTCAATTTGCTAATCTTCTTTCAAAGCTACACACGTGGGATACGGCACAAGATAATCTTGGTGTTGCCGTGAGGAAGCGACCAACAGAGTAATCAAATCATTAAACAATCAGAGAAGGAAAGAATTTTGGCGGAAGAGGGCAGAGATTGGCCTTTCTACTAAATTAGAGCAAATAATTCCATAGGAGTATACCTAATCAATCAAGACAGCAAAATGCTCCTCATCAACTGTTGTATAGATGAAACCCCTCGTTGCATAGATATGACAACGCACGCCTCACTTCCACTTCAGTTTCAAAGTATCCTTGCGATTGTAACTCTGACACAACTTCGCGAATGGTAGCACCAAGAGCATTGCGGACTAAGGAAAAAGAGCAATAATCAATTGTGAGAATGGCAGAAAAGAAATGAGGCGAAGACGTGGCTTTTCTTGAACAAAGCTTGGACTTACAAGTCAGACTTCCAATAGATGCAACTATAACATTATTCAGAGATATTGCTAATCTTGCTCCTTCCAGCATAGAGTTGGCACTACCGAGCATGATTTTAGAAGTCTCTCCGGGGAAGTAATACTTCACAACCTTTCTGAGCCTCTCCTTTTGGGATTCACAGACAGAAGGTAGTGATGGCTCTTTTATGAGCTCTACAGAGTGGAGATGCTTCATACGGAGATAATCCAATACCTTGCCCAATAGGACTGTGCTCTATCAGTGTCGACACATCTTGACTTTTTTGTTCAAGCAGTTTGATCTCTTTCAGCAATAGACAAGCCGTTCCCACACGCACCACTCCCATCTTTTCCGGACCAAACTCATCCAAGGCGAGGAGCTCGGATCCATTTATACTATTTTTCTCAAAAAGCGTTGAAACATCTTCCTGCAAACCTTCAATGTTTGCGACCCAATTACAAACCTCAGATGTGCTCCATTCTTTCACTCTCATTTTATTATTTCCTTGTGAAGTCCACTTTGTATCATCAAATTGCTGAGCTAGCACTGAACCTTCTATAGCTTGTAATGTGGCACGTCTCGTAACCATCATGGTGCCACTCACATCGAGTGCAATAACATCCTTCTTATCCCCACTTGCAAGGAGTCTACGAATTGCTCCTCCCCGTTAAAAATCTCTTCGAGGGATGACACTTCTTCCTCTAACTCATGTAGCGTTACCCATTTCTCGTTGATAGCCTCATTAATTGCTTTTGTGAAGAGGTTGACTACAGGACCTTCTTCCCGGGATTGGAAGAGAGCTCTTTCTGTTTTCTTGGATCATAGTAATCACTCACTGCAAAAACTTCTCCTTGATTTTGTACTTACTTACCCTTCTATTTTGCCACCGGCATTAATTTCAACGCGATCATTATCACTTGCATTTACGTCACCATGCGTAACAGTTGCGGTGTGCTTCTTTTCGTCTAGAATTCGAAATCGCTCCAGCAGTTTGTTTTCTAATTCATCTTGCTCACGTGTATGGTTGATGTAATCGAGTTCTAACTTTTCATGAGCTGTTTTCAGCTTCTTTCTTGCCCTCTCGAGTTGCTCCATACTAGCAATACTGATATTCGTACAGCGTCGGCTTTTACTTGAAAACAGCAATGCGATGTCGTTGAATAGATTTACATGACGATTCATCGAGTATCAAGTAGTATCAAGCACGTGTGCGAGTTGCGAGTGGCTCCTCTTTTGTTTGGCATGATAAATAAATAAAAATAGTTTCGCTGCGCAAAGAGAATGCAGGGTCGCAGTCGCAGAACAAACAACACAGAAATAGCATTTTAGAAGCCAAAGCAAAACAGTCAACCTACCCCTTCAACACCGCTCTAGCTGCTCAACCAATGAGCCCGACAGAATAATTCGCTGCTGCCGACCATGGGCGAGAGCGTCAACCGTTTTGCCCAATTATTTCTGGCGGATTGGTTATTTAAGCATTGTGAATCCGAGTCTCTTTCAGAGGAAGGCCTACGCGATATTATTGAGAGACTCCACAAGACACCCAGCGATTATAAATTCTTCATACAGGCATGCATCAATGAAAGAGTTACAGAGGGAATAATTCAATGCCTCCTCGAATATTTTCCTGGAGCTGCCATGGCTAGTGATAATAACAACGATAGCAAACTGCCGCTCCACCACGCATGCGGCAACAAGAGTGTGACGCTCAAAATTGTGCAGCTCCTCATCGATGCAGCTCCCGATTCTGTTCGTAGTGTCGACAATGACGGTCTCAAGCCACTTCATCATTCATGCATGAACATAAATCCGGACGAAATGACAGCAATGGAAATTTTGAAACTGCTTGTCGAGAAGCACCTCGGAGCAATCAAACACGCCGACAATGACGGCTGTCTTCCGATTCATATTGCTTGTTTGTCAAGACCTCCTGAGTTTTGCCGTGTGTTGATCGAAGCGTATCCCGAATCTACTCATATGGGTGTGCTTCCGCTCAATTTTGCTTGCTCGTATAATAACATCGCCACGGTAGAGTACTTGTATAAACTTTACCCAGATGCTGTCAATCATGCAGCATCAAATGGAGCAACAAATGGGTTATATCCAATTCACTTCGCTATTTTGGGTGTGGATGACAGAGACGATCCAACCACTGCTGTAGATATTGTGAAATTTCTACTTGATTGCGACCCCAATGTGAAATTGCAGAAGTATAAAAGAACAGAGACTCTGCTTCATTTTGCTTGTGACCTGGAGCCTAACGATTCAAACATTGAGGCTGTTATCCAAATCATCAAGGCGATTTATGACGCCTATCCCGAAGCGATTGAAGACGATAGAATTGCATCCGATATCAATGAATTTCATCAACAAGTTCAAACTTTCATCAACAACGAGTTAGTCTATGCTCGTCAAGCCAAAGATCTCCGTCTGATGACAACATCTGATGACAGTGGACAACTCCCACTGCACACAGCACTTCAAGGCAATGTCAGGCTTGGCTCAATCAAACTGTTGGCGAAGGGCAATCCCCTTGCTGTTCAATCTCCCGACAATCGCGGTGCATTACCTTTGCACGTGGCATGTGAGCATCATGATTATACTCGCGTTGTTCGTTACTTGGCTGGACTTGATACATCGACTCTCAGCAGTGTGGATAGCGAGGGAAACACTGCCCTTCATTATGCTTGCCACCGTGCTAGACATGAGATCATAGCGATGTTGCTGGAAAGGTATGATGCTGTATCAGTATAAAAAACGGAATGCTCGGAAGAAGCTTCCTATTGATCTGCTTTGGGAAAGCAATGAGGTCCTTGATCGAGAAGGTGTTGAATACACAGAGAGCGTCTTCCGGCTTCTGAAAGCATACCCCGAGACATTGACGATTAACATTGATATGAATATGGAACCGGATGCAACTCAGATCCGAAAGAAGAGAAAGGTCTCGGGGTGCAATGGTACACAGATGCAATCTGCTTCGTCATCTTGTTCAAGTTAGAATGGAAATAGACAAAGTTGGCCATGGATGGGATTAGTAATTGTAGATGTAGACCCGTCCACACTCTCCCCTCACTGAATTTTCACTAGCAACCTTTCAGTTAATACAAAAACAATTCCCCTCGTCGTGAAGTTGTCGTCATAATATAACAGCACCGGAACTGTTTCTTTATCTGAACATCACTATGCCAGGAGCAGGAGAAGTAACTCCATTCCAAGAAAATAATACTTCACAACCTTTCTGAGCCTCTCTTTTTGGGATTCACAGACAGAAGGAAGTGATGGCTCTTTCATGACTTCGAAAGAGTGAAGATGCTTCATGCGGTGATAATTCAATATCTTGCCATACAATTGGACTGTGATCAATCAGTGTCGACATATCTTGTCTTTTTTGTTCAAGCTCAAGCAGTCTGACAGTGGTCTGACCAGTCTGATCTCTTTCAGCAACAGACAAGTCGTGCCAGCACGCTTCACCCCAATCATTTGCAATCCATCCTTGTCTAGCGCAATTCTCTCTACAATCGGAATGATGAGCCCAAAATCTATCCGACAGCTGGGATTTCACAGACAGAGTCATTATTGTTGACCAAAGTATACAATGTGACTACCATTGGAATCCATGTTTCAAGCGCTGGCGATCAGTGGACTCGACCAAGAAACAGACTCTTCTCTTAATGCAGCGACGTCCATGATAATTGTTATATGTAAGATCCAAAAAAGCGACCGGCTTTTGAGGCAGATGAACATGAGGAGTTGATTGTAGTATCGTGAGTAACGCAGCTTCCCCTCGGGGGCTCGCTTAAGCTTAAGAAAGAAAAGCAGCACAGTCCAAGTTGATAGCTACGACGAAGGTTCATCAAGACAGGTTGTAGAATGCAGGCGATTCGCAACCTTCTTTACAAGTACACTGAAATCGCAGCTTCGTTCTCCCTGTCGAACCGCGGATACTCACAGAGTATCCTCACAAAAAGGGCAGGTATGTTCTACGTAGGAATTAAGTAGGCTAATGCTTTATGGACTCTAATCTAGCGCGGTGACAAAAAAATTGTCCTCACACTTCGCACTTCGCTCACGTGCTGAGGAGAAGTACTAACAAACACTTCTTCCGGCCGCCTCACAAACAACCCAACTTAGAGATAAATACGATCTCAACAATGAAGGTGCCAGCATTTATCAAGAAGATCACTGTCAAGAAAAATGACCGCCGCAACAAGTCAGATTCGTCAGATAACGTAGCACCAGCGGTGGGATCGGGGGAGAGTGAAAAAGAGGAAGCATTGATGCCAAAGCCAAAATGTCGTACTTCTCAAATGGGCAGCTTGACAATATCAAGGGCGAGCCTTTCACACGGAACGGGGAATACAACTGGCAAATGTCCCTTCAAACATGGTACTGTCTATTCTGGACCTTACCCTGGGTATGTTCATGGAAATCCCGAGCGAGGTATCTGTCCAAACGGCTGTAAAGCTGTGATTAATAGCGACATAACTGATAATGAAAGTACCGCCGAGACGATGATGCGCGAGGCTACGGAGTATCTCGAACTTTATTATCATGAGCGTAGTGAGGAAATGAGCGGAACAAAAGGATTTCTACCTAAGAAGGAGAGGATGGCTCAAGTGAGGGAAGCTATCCACGAGACTAGAAGTTATGTGCATACGTTCGATGAGTTAGAGCATGGTGCTCGTGTAGCGTGGAGGAATGCTCCAAAATGTGCCAATCGAAAATACTGGCAGCAGCTGAAGTTGTTGGACTGCAGAGATGTAGACACGAACGAGGAAATGTATGGATCATGCATCAAGCATCTTACAAAGGCGGTAGCATGCGGATCTGCAGAGGCTTACGTCACAGTTTTCAGACCCATAAAACCAGGAACATGTGATGGGCCAGCTATTTGGAACGACCAACTCCTTTCTTATGCTGCCTATAATCAAGATGGGGAAATTATTGGCGACCCAAAGAATGTAAGTTTTCACTGTGTAGCTCTCCTCTTGTTACTATACTATTCATTTCCCTCACATCCGTTTTTCTTCAGCTAAGATTCACTCAGATGCTCGAGGAAAGATTTGGATGGAAGGGTCCTCCCGATGGGAAACAAGGGCCTTACGACTATCTCCCTTTAGTCATACAATCTAGTCCCAATGATGCCCCTCAATTATTTGACGTGCCATTGGAATGTGCTCCTGAAGTTCATATTCATCATCCAGAGCATCCCGAGCTTTCTGAGTTAAATATGCGTTGGTATCCAATTCCTGCTGTTTGCGCATTGGACATGACAATATGTGGGATCGTCTACAGTGCAGCACCTTTCAACGGATGGTATGCCAATACAGAAGTTTTGCGGGATTTGACTGACGAAAGTCGTTACAATATGCTTGTCCCAGTAGCGAGATCGCTTGGACTTGATCCAGATACTAAACCGGGAGACGAACCCTTGTGGAAAGATGAGGTGATGACTGTCCTCAACAAGGCAGTGTATCATTCATTCAAAGTCTCAAAGATTGCGGTAAGTTCACTTCAACCCCCCATAACCAGTTTCCCTTCTTGATTCTCTTTGAATTCTCTAACGTTTGTTCATTTGCTGCCACATAGATGATTGGCCACCATAATTTGATAAGCATGTTTTGGGATTGGTATAGAGATGAAATGCGCAATAGAAGATACTGCCCAGTAAACTTTAAGTGGGTCATTCCACCGATGTCATCTTCAACTAACAGAGCATATCTTGGTCTGAATAAGGCTCTCGAATATACGCTCAAGCCGGCCTACATCGGTGGCAAAAACTTCGTCACCCTCGAGAGAGAACACTTTGGCAAGCGAGACACTACAAAGTCAATGAGAATGTTTTTCACTGCAGTTTTCTTGGCATCGTTCCTCAAAGGCTGGATCAACAAGATACGGCAGAAGCGGCAACCAATACTGATTCTCTACGCCTCTGTAACAGGCAATGCTGCCGCATATGCCTCAAAATTGGGTTCCGTCCTTCGCGCTTGCTCACAAGTGACTTTCTTTGATTGCTGCGGGACAAACTCAGCCGACGACCTTCAAATCATGACGTTGGTTAAAAGTAGCACTCTGTGCATCTTCATCACATCAACACAAGGAAATGGCGAGCTTCCTTCTCTGGCTCGAAAGTTCTTCTTGACGCTTTTTGGCAAGAGAGATCATGTTCTCTTAGAAAAGAACTGTGCCGTTCTGGGTTTCGGAAGTTCTGCTTACCCGATATTTTGCGGTGCAGCTGCCGAATTGTCAAGGAAGATCGCCGAGAACGGAGGATGGGAAATTGTACCTCGTGGATTGTGCGATGCAGTTAAAGGCGAGGATATTACGTTTCAAACCTGGACAGCGATGTTGTTGGACGAGTTGGCCAGCATGCCTGATGCATCTCCTTTGGTAGTGCAGCTTTCTGAAAGAATTAATGACCTCGATCACACCGACACTAGAAGACAAAATATTCTTCAATCTGTATCAGTCCAGATCTTTACCTCGAACGAAGTCAAAGAGGCTGCTGCAAACTCATTCATGTCAAAACGACGCATTGACGTAGATGAGAGAATCAATGAAGCAATTACAAAGTCACTGAAAAAATCCTCTTTGTCTCGTCAGCGTAAGGATGTATTTGAGGGTCGGATCTTGAGTCGCGTGGACCTTTTGGGGCAAGAAGAGAGTGTGAAAGGCAAAGAGTTAAGAAACACTAGTCTCGTAAAGATTGATTTGGGTTCGTGTGGTAATCCGCCATATCAACCTGGTGATCACGTTCAAGTCTACCCCCACAACACAATTAGCGAAGAGAAGCTCGGAGCATTCATTGGACATTTAGCCGGTAATTTGAGCCTTGACGATCAAATGTACGTTACGCTTGAGAGTGAAGAGGTTTCACTCGCCGAGCTTGCTGTCACATCACCTATTCTTCATCACAATATCGACCAGCTTGTGTCTTTAGATTCCTTCTTTGAGACTCAAGCTTCGATGGAAGCTCCGATCCCTACACAATCATGCCTAGACTTGGCTTCTCTTGCAATGAGCACAAAAGACAATGCCGTGTTGAAAGAAATAGGGAGAAACAAAGCTGAGTACGACAAGATGATTAGTTTGTTTGGGATGAAGTGGATGGATGTATTTGACATTTTCCCATCGTTATCAGGGCAAGTTACACTGTCGTTTCTACTATCATCCATGAAAATGAATCATCCACGGTCATACTCGATTGCTAGTTGTAAATCGTGCGTTGGCTCTGAGATAGATCTAGTTGTAGGGAGTCTCATATTTTCACGTGGAGGATACAAAACCGAATTTGGTGTTTGCTCTAACTTTTTGACGCACGTAAACGAAGGCGATGAAATCACGTTCAAAATTGAGAGCAACCCTTCCTTCCACTACCCTCTCGATCCGAATGCACCACTTATTTTCATTTGTACCGGTACAGGTTTTGCTCCTATTCGCGGTCTGCTACAAAAGCGATCGTACTTAAGATCAAGAGGGGAGAAGATGGGCACAGCTTATCTGGTGTTTGGTTCTCGCTCAAAAAGAGAAGGTCTCTTCGAAGATGAAATAGAGAATTTCATCAATGAAGGAACTCTGACAGATGCGTTTAAATGCTACTCTCGCGAGCCGGGGATGACAAAACAATACACAACCGATATCATAAAGACTGAGGAAATCAAAATCAAAATGGAACAAGTCTTGGCACCTACAAGCGACGGTCACATATACATTTGTGGCTCTGCGCATATGTATGAGATGTGCAAATCCGTTATGACAGAAATGACATCAAATGATCAGGTATCAAAACTCATTGAAGAAGGTAGGCTCCACTGCGATATATTTGGTACACTCAACCCTGAAAAACTTGAGGATACGAAGG
>JAHBBA010000866.1:0-71433 GCA_018806925.1 Skeletonema costatum | reverse complement strand
GGGGCGCGCTGCATGGAGCCGATTTGCCCTGTTACGAGGAGGAAAGAGTGGAACTGCGACGCGGGCCCTCGGGGCTGTGAGTGCCATTCCCTTTGGTTGGAAAGTGTTGCATATTATTGACATGGTACCCACCTATAAAGTTGCTCTGCAATAATGTGGATACCGTTTAGTCACACTCCCAATTATGATCCTGCGAGCCCCCATTCGAAACTTCAGCAAAACTCGCCACCACGCACGCACGACGACACCACACATCAACAAAACGAACAAACACCATGTTGTCCTTGTTCCCTATGCCTATCACGCCAGCCGCCTGACGTTATACAGCGGTATGCACGGCTACCTTGATCGGAAATCAACGGCGCATCGAATGATACGCAGCGATCAGAGCAGAACATGGTATTTCCCTTGGAATTCGGCTCAACGCCATCAGCGACGTGGTGATGACCATCATCAAACGATGATGTGTGTTCCCTACGCCTTTCACGTCAACCGCTTGTTGTTACAGCGATAAGCATGTCGACCATCATCCGCATTGAACGGAACATCGAGTGATACGCAGCGATATGAACGGAACAATATAGCTCCCTTGTAATATGGCTCAACGTCGTCGGCGACGTGGCGATAGCCATCAGACATAACAATCGCCGCATCCAACAAAGCAAAAGCTATTGCTGTCGATAGATCGCCGAAGAGGCATGGCCATGTTGTGCTCTTAAATAACAATAAACACGGCACACATCGCATTTTATGATTTCGGTTGAGCAGCAATTCATCTGTCTACAAAACAATCAAAGCTCGAGAGATAAGATATAAGAATGGACTGCCGCTCCATTCTTCTATCAGTCATCACATAAGCACCTTCCCCCCCACACACATTGAAGTTGGAGAGTTTTTTGGCAGCCGGTATCATCGAACAGAACATGATGAGTCAGGAGATAAGGGAGCAGTGCGAATAAACTTTCTTCTTCTACCGTGAACACAACCACACAACACGCATTTTGTGCTCGTTGGACGTCATCTTGGGGTCATCAGTCATTTTGTGCTTCGACTACCATTAGAAAGCGAGCAACATGTCAATTGATGACAGAATGAAGATATATCCAAAAGAGAAAATGCGTCAAGTTCGACTATGATAACATCACCTGACTCTGACATGCAACAATCAATCACTTCGAACAAGAACACATTCAATCATCTACAGCAACCAACATGTGCGAAACATCAACATTGCCAGCTGCAACAGTAGCGATAGACACAGCGTCATCTACTACAACATGCATATCCACAACAAATCACCACTCCATGCATCATCAAACGAAACAGCAACACAAAATTGGCAGTGTAAACAACTATCAGAGACTACTCGCACTGTGTTCAATACCTCTATATCAAAGTTACGCTTCAAACAACTTTGATTGGCACTCATTTCATTGGAGTAAAACGGGAGGAAATCAGAATGGAGTGGCACTCTATTCTACTTTCAGCAGTGGGGAGTCAGAAGGGAAGCAACCCTTATCCATCGCATTTCTTCGGCAAGAAGATATTATTCACAATTGACGTGTGTGTTGGCGCACATGTTTGTCTGGAGACAGCTAATATCGATCCAAACTCAGGCTTGTTTGTTGGGGCAATCGGGAAAGTGATTGACATCGTCTACGACAAGTCGGTAGGGCCGAACGGAGACGTTGATGAGCGCCTTCCGAAGTATATCGTTGTGGATTTTCCTTCCTTTAAACCGCCGCCAGGCATTGAACCTTGGGACAAGAAAAATCCAACGGTGAGTAAAGATTCGTACGACCGAGAATTTGTGACATCACCACTAACAATGTACATGTGAACTCCTTCCTTATTCTACACAGCACGTGCCCATACCGCCCTATACTCACATTTGCGGCAAGGGTTGTTGCACCGCAACTTTCATGCCGCTGCAGATCGCATATGCGGTCACGATTCATCGATGTCAGGGGCTGGAGGCCGGATTTGACGAAGGAGATCGCTGGACTCGCATGGTGATTGATCCGTCGGATACAAAATGGGAAATTAGCCAAAACCTTGGAACCATGTATTGCTCGAATAGCAGAGGCAAAACATTCGGCTCGAAAGACGAAATGTACCCGCAGGACAGTGCAATATATTGGACGGGGTGCAACATCTCCATGGAAAGAATACAAAATTGCAAGAGAAAGCAAGATGGTCAGCCTTGCGAATCATTCAAGAAGCGGGCGAGGTGGGTGACCCACCTGGAGGAGAAGGCGGAGAAGACTAAGACGAATTACAGCAAGAGAAAGATGGATGAAATCACAAAGACGACGTATGCGGCGGCAATGAGTGGAGATCTTATCCAGGACAGAAATGACCTCACGAGACGGATTACTGATATCATCACCAATCCGAACCAGAAGTGGAAGAAGGCAAAGGTGGATTATGAAATACCGCGCGACTATTTCTCCTAATTCAAATCCACAATGTGCTGGAGTATGACGAATAACTTATGGTAGTATATTTATGCTGCAGTAGACGGGAGATTATTAGAATGGAGTGGCACTCTGTTCTACTTTCAGCAGTGGGGAGTCAGAAGGGGAGCAACTTGGGGGTGAAAACTGACATTTGGATCATTTATGCGAGAAATATTACATGCTAAATCCACCATTTTACCGTATTCTGTCTTGTAATAGGGCCATCTAGCCAAAAAAGCTTTCTCAAAAAACGCTTTAAGCCAGGTACTTCTCGCTTTCTACGTAGGAACAAATACAAATCCTACGCCGGTATGCTCTACAGGGCTTCTACGTGTCCAACAGGTAAATTTTCTGACTAAATCCCCAACATATTGATTCCTACGTTGGTTCTACAGGGATTTTTTGGCTGAATTTGTCTGAATTTACCACCTATAGGGGTAGGGCACCTCCGGCACCCCGAAATTACACGTTGCGCTCCATTCTGATCGGGGCCCCGAGGGCCGATAAACTACACCTCAGTGCAATCTTGACGAATCGCTCAGTGCTAACGTCCAATATAAACTCGCGTAGTGCAAAATCAATAAACAATCGCCTGCATCGGCATTGGCATGTGCCTCTGCATAGTGGAACCTTGTTGAATCGCCTCAGTGCAAACGCCCAATAACTTTCGTTCCAGCGCAAACTCAAAAATCCGCCGTCAAAATGGAATCACGGCATCTCGATAGACCTTGAATGGTCTTACAAATATTCTGTCCTGTCAATAATGCAGCACCCCATGCGATATGCCTTAGACACTACGAATTGTCCTATTAAAATCGCAAGGGATACTTCCCTCTCTATCCATCTCTCTTCCTCAATCCATTACCCAGGAATATGACGAGTTATACCTCAATCGCCTTACAGCCTATGCACAGTACAACCTCAATAAACATTCACCTGCATCGCCTCCGGCCTCTGCTCAGTTCATTGTCAAAAATATCGCCTATATTGCGCCTCCCGGCCTCTGCACAGTTGTTCAATACCCAGCGCAACGTCAATAAACATTTCCCTGTATTGTGCCTCACGGCCTTCCAGTTCAATGGCAGAAAGATCAGCCTGCATTCTGCCTTACGGTCGCCCGCAATGGCCTTGTGTTTCACTCTCTTCTATAACGACACTATCCTCGGTTGCGACCCTTATTGGTATTTCTTTGTCATCTCTTGATAGCATTGGACAAACTGATTTCCCGGGCCTTTGCCCTACTAAACCACAGCATCCCATGCAATTGTGTGTCTCACGGGCCGCTGCAAGTGGATCGTCCTATCAAACCTCTTCTTCTCGGCTTTTGCTTTTGTAGAGTGGCATCTCAATGCAGCTCTACGGAGCGCATTATCTTCCTCTCCCATGACAATCATTCATAGCTGAACTTTTTGTTGAGCCTAAACGCCTCTTTTGGCAACTGCAACTGCAATTGGCCTCGTTATCATTGCTTCTTGTCAGATCAACCTGGCACTTGCCGACGAAATAAATGTCATCCCATTACAAGAAAAGCAACCCCTTCCGTAGTGAAAACTGATTCCTTTACGTGGTAAACCTTAACCTCCAACAGGCCCTTCAGGGATTTCTCTTTCCGGCATCTCGATAGCAATCGCGCACTCTAGTATCAGTCAGTCGATAACAAGCTACTTGTTGCTCTTAGTACTTTGGGTACTGCCACGAAGGCAGACTGTGACTGCCGCTCGATTACTGCCCTACCTATCCTGATGATGGTATCATTTATCGCGCCAGTGATATGGTCCTAGCTGCCCAGTCTGATGCAGGCTTTAACAATGTATCCAAAATTGCGCAGTCGAGCGGGGGCTCACATCCTCCTACCTGAAGATGACCCCTTCCCACGGAGGAGAATGGTGCTGTCCTTGCAATTGCCCAAATCATCAAGCACGTGATGTCTTCCGCTGCTGAAGCTGAGTTTGAGTACAATAGGTGCTCTCTTTGTCACTGCTAAATCAATGATTCCGCTTCGAAAAGCTTTGATTGAAATGGGAGGGCCTCAGCCACCCTCCCGCTGTGGGTATGACCAACTGTACCCTCATCTCACGCAAACCCAAGTCTTGAGACCTCCGCCTAGATTGGCTACTAAGGCCCCTTAATGCCGGCATCGCCATCGCTACGCTGGCCTACCAAATGTCTTAACTATATTTCCCGAAGGGATTCTATCCCTTATCTCGAAATGGACTCTCCAGACTGTTTATTGCTACAGCTATAAGTGGTGTTTCAGCAAGGGTGATGAAGACACCAATCCGCTTCTATGGCGTCAGAATAGTCACACACATGATATACTGTCAGTACTTCCCCGCTTAGTAGCCTTCTACGACAGGAACAAAGAAGGCATGGAGCTCTTCGTGCTAGAAACTCTCCTCTGATATTTACTATTGTATGGTAAAAGGTCAATGCCACCACTCCAAAGTTTGGAATCGTTTGCCTAGACCTAATCAGAAAGATATTTGCATCACACAACCCAAGAAAATGCTCCTGCATCCTCCCAACCGCCTACCAGTTCTACTTGTATTCAGACATATGGCATGGAGCGATACCCTCGCACTACTCCGGCTATGTAGTTGACGTAACCTACGCTTGTTCTCTCACATACCACAAACTCTTTTTCTCTGGATGTCTTTCGTGATGACCCTACCTGATCCATCGATACTATCACACTCAGCAAATGCCCCAGCAGCTGATTGTACTTGTACATTAGTCGTTTTCGGCATGTTGGTTGAGAGCACTTCGCACCAAATATTAAGGCCCTCGATCGCTGACTATCATCAAAAGTACTCCTAATATATTGATCTACTTTCTGACGACAGAGAGTCACACGCGATGCTGACGGTACTGACACAGTTTGAGCTTGTTATACAGCTGACTACATCTACATGATCTTTGCCGTCAGTGTATTCTTTACAATGTATTGGAAGAAACAGCCGCACCTTCACTTCGTGCTGATCAAGGGCGAGAGCGTTATTCTGCCAGGACGCCCTCGGCAATCCACCTTTACCAAATAATCAAACCACTGTGGCATCGGCCCTTTTTCCTTGTTCAACATCATGACTTGATCGGTTCAACAAGTTGCTTTGATTCTTCCTGTTACACGTGGTATCACGTACACTCCTATTCATTCGCAACACATTCCTGCCGGCGCATTAAGTTTGCCAGTATTGTATCTCGTTACCTGAAACATTTTCGCTTCTGCTGCCACAGTCGCTCCACTTTCATCAAATCAAGTCCTACCTACTCGGACATTTGCATCAAAATTACTGCACGGAATGTTGAACTTATAAATCTGGTACCACGAAAGAAAACAATCTTCAATCCCATCGAAGTCTAGATACTTCTCTCTCCGAGGAATGCATAACAACCACACCGACCTAACATCGACAGCAAAATGCCCTTCAAGTGTGGTATCCCGAAGTATGTTGTAAAAACCACCTGCATTACGATTTTCCCCATGTAGGTATCTACCATAACACTCATCAGATGAACATCCTTATCATGCCTATCACTCGCAACCTCCGAGCACAGACTGTCATTGCCATCAAAGCCCCCGTACCAGACGGCACTTCAAGGCCACTAATCATTATATTCTCCTACTCTCCTAGACAAACGAAACATGTTTGCGGTGTGTATACGCCCATGAAAGCTCTGAGCGTCGTCGATTCACTATTACAGCGAATCTACGAATGCATAACAACCACACCGACCTAACATCGACAGCAAAATGCCCTTCAAGTGTGGTATCCCGAAGTATGTTGTAAAAACCACCTGCATTACGATTTTCCCCATGTAGGTATCTACCATAACACTCATCAGATGAACATCCTTATCATGCCTATCACTCGCAACCTCCGAGCACAGACTGTCATTGCCATCAAAGCCCCCATACCAGACGGCACTTCAAGGCCACTAATCATTATATTCTCCTACTCTCCTAGACAAACGAAACATGTTTGCGGTGTGTATACGCCCATGAAAGCTCTGAGCGCTTCTCCCCTATCAACTTGAGCCATCTTTTCAGTAGACTCACCGACAAACTGAAACTGGCACAGACCAAACATGTCCTCTGATATTGTCATTCACAATTTCTTCGTAAATCATTCAATATTCATACTACATTCCACATCCCAAGCACCAACACTCAACACTGATTGCATTCTTGCCGTACTAGCCGTACTACAGTCTCTCTAACCCAACTGAAACTGCACATCACATGTCCCGTATCATACAAAATCAGCATTACATAGGCAAAATACCGATAGAGTGAATTGTCTGAGTAACCTACGAAGTCAACATCCAATATCCAACGAAGGAGTTTTCCTTGATACGCAGATCACATATGAGCACCCTTATCATATCTTCATTCTATAGCGAATAGACCTAACGATGTCAAATCCACAACTACCGGGTGCACTTCGCAACATTCTATTCTAGGGATCTATTTTCTAAGAAAGATCTACAACAGGACCCAAGGATGCAAAGATAGGCATCGATCTCTCAACATGCTCACAGACTAAACCAACTCACACTCAATTTCCCATATTCTCCTCTGCCCAAACTTTCGAACTTTACGACTTTCTTTTGCCATCTGGATGTCACTCTAGAGTATACAATAGCCAAACTAGAACGGTATATGCATACTATGGCGTTTCAGTAGACATATTCCGCTCCTACTTCTGACATGTGGGAAATATCCATGATCATGCCCATTGCAACAGCAGAATCTAATGCCGAACTATGACTATGAATAATAAATTACGTGTATGCGTGATCCTGATCCAAATCCAAACACAAAACACTAGCCTGACATGCCTGAAAAACAGAGAACCCCATCAGCAACACATAACATCATTTGTCATCATTGATAAGTATTTCTTGCGTTCCTCTATCGAGAGATCGAGAATGAAGTGCAATAACTGCTCAACCGCTCAACTGCTAAGTCCGCTCCGCTGAGACTTCAGTGTCAACAGAGCGAGACTTGTCGCTAAATAAAACCTGTCCCATGCATAAGCTCCTCAGCAAAATACTTGTTCATCTTGACCAACTTCACTGCGTGGTAGCCACCTTGCGATGGGAGAGAAGGAAGGAGAAAGGCAACATGAATTGGGATTCCCAACTATCAGACCCAGCAGAAGAGTTCTCATGTCGTCATGTGCGGCAGGTCATGGATGTATGCAGTTTGTGTTATTGATGAAATCCCGAACTCCAATCCATGCTCGAGGGCTCTCCATAAATCAATGTGCAATTGCTGACTCAAGTCGAAGAGGCTTTGTAACGAAGCTGCAGGGCGATTTTATTTGTGCTTAGCAAGAAGGGGTGGGCAAGGATACTTATCCCCAGGAAATTCTTTATCTGCTGCAAACACTCATCAATTGTGGTTGCATAGTTATTTCGGCACCCCCACATTGGTCGTCTATCAACCTAGAATCTTAATCAATCTTTACCGTTCTCATCATCATGTCAGAGGAGGACGTCTATGAAAACCATCTTTACCCAGCCGTCGAGCATTTCTGGAATGGGTTAGCCAACAACGACGTCGTACAGTGTACCGACGCACTCGATAGCTTGGGTGAGCACGGACTCGCGATAGAGGCCGTCGAAGAAACGGAGGGTACGTCTTTAAAGAGCCATCAGCTCCCTCGAGGTACAGCTCCTTTACTGCTTCAAGTGTATAATGTAGGAACGCCTGTCAAGTTAGTGGAAATCAGTGAAACTTCATGTGGCCGCCTGGTAGGAAGGGCGACACAATCTAGGTATGGAAGTGGAAGGTTCTGTTACGCTTCTGGCTGTCTCAAAGTCTCCCATATGAAGGGGGACAAGGCCGAGGTGCAGCCCGGGGAGCTGGCTATTCGTTAGGGATTAGGGTTCCTCTCGTAGCGTGGCTCTCTATGAACCTATCCTGGATCCTAGCGATCTCCCCTTCCCCCTTGAGTTGAGACGCTCGGCAGTGCGCTTGCTTCTGACTCTTGAGGCGGTGCCTAAGGCGTGGAAACTTGCCATTGATCTGATGCCTAGTTGGAAGGAAAGTTTGAGGGGAGGGGGACAAGTGGAACTTGAGGAGGGTTTGTCCAAGTTCGTGGCCGAACAAGAGATGGCTGCGGAGGAAGAAAAGCAGCCAGATGCAGGACCCTGGTTGAACTCTGACTCTGATTCTGAAGAAGAGAAGGACGAAGAAGCTTCTAACCGTCGTGACCAGGAGGATGAGGAGGAGGACAGTGAGGCCTCTTTTACTAACAGGGATGAGATCCGAAATATCCAAAGAAAGGTGGACCAGATAAGAGCTATCGTCGATGTCTGCTTGGATAACAATGAGAATTTCAAAGAGCTGTTTGAGGAGATAGATGTGCGTTTGGGACAACTGGCTTACCGTCATCAAGAGGCTGTACAAAAGCTCCACGATGAGGTGAAGTTACTTAAACGTACGGTCAGGACGATGAAGGCTGGCGCCTCCGTCTCCACAGGTGGTGGACACATTGATGTGAATAGGGTACAGACCCTAGTAGCTAACCAAGTTGCTAGAGAAGGCTACGTCAAGAGGTCAGATCTGCCCGCCAACTTTCTTGACATGTTCAAGCAAGTATGTGAGGCTGTGCTATCCCCTTCGGGTTCGCTTAGTACTCTTACCGATCGTGTCGACGTGATGGGATCTCGCACTTCGGGTGCCGTCGAACTTGGTGGACATCTGTTCAAGATAGGGGGGATGCAACCGATTTTCAAACCCTTTGTATTGCTATTTATAGTAGCCAAATATGTTCATATATACCCCCATTAGATATCCCCAAAGTTTGGTGGTGTTATATCTTTGGCTTGTGTGGATATCAGCCTCCGCATAGTGGCACTTTTGGGCTTCATGGGATTGAAACATGGACAAGATGGGTGTCCTTTCGGACGAGCCCGCCAAAAAGGATACTTCCGGACGCTAGCTTTCTGTCCGTGATTAAGCAGTCACGAGAGTCCAAAATCGAGCAAAACATTGCCTATTGAGTGCTATTGAACGCAATTCTCGACCGATTCGGACCATTCCAAGGGTCAACATTGCCTCTCCATGGTGTTAGTGAACGATTTCATCGATTGATTCCATTCGAAACGGCTGGCAACAATTTGATCTAGCGCTCAGAAAATGCCCAGACGTATCCTCTCTTCGAGGCCAAATCCGTCCGTCGTGCAAATTGCTAGCAAAGATTTGGCGGGCCCTACCGAAAGGACACCCATCTTGTCCATGATTGAAATGGCAAGATGAGTCGAGTCAAATCTGGCGCCAACCTGTTAGCGACACGGCGGAATTAGTACGAATCGCCAAACACCATCTACCGTTCTCTTCACAACATACCACAATGATGGACTTGACAGGCATATCCCTTATACGACAGCAATATACATCATGACATTGAAAGATATGCGTTATCCCATCCTATATAGTATGGATGGCCATGCTGGGCTTTTCTTAGCAGCGTTAACCCTTTCTTCTTAATTTTATGTCTCAAAAACATACATTTTGAGCCACTCGACTTCCGCTCAAACAGCGAATAATCAATATCACGGCCAACATTAAATGTTTAAGCACCAAACTAGTCCACCCATTCCTTTTAATAACCTGTTGGATGAATTTGCGCGACTCTTTTGGTGTGATTCAAGACAGGCGTTCGAGAAAGATCAAGTCATCGGTGCTGATCGATGATGTCGTGCACACATCAATTTTCGCACTATATTCCACAATATCTTAAACAAATGATCATTCAGTAACACCAAAACAAGCACATCTCGTAGCAGATATAATGCGAACACGTTTGCGCATCATGGCATAGTCGTAGGTTACTGAAGCGCTCTAATATATGCTCATGTGTTGTTGAATTTGAGCCATCAAAATTATCGATTTTTCATGTTTTGGGCATATGACGTCCACAGTATGAGCTATTCGACCGCAACTGCTGCTCACCATCACCAATAGTAATCAATAGAAGAGTGATGTAGTGTTGAATGGGGTTTGTAGCCGTCCTATTATCCTGATTTAGTGATGAATGTCTGCGTGCGTTGAGTCAGATTTGATGTTCTGTGAAGGAGTAAGGTTGTTCATATCACATTCCTTTCGGTTACAAATAGCATATTAAGATAACCTGCTCTAGTCAGACCATATTGGAAGCGGGTTTGCACATTTAAATGATGTGGATAGTCCCCAATTCTACAAAACCAAAATTAGCGCAGCAAATTTGTTGCATTCTTTTATTTCGTCAGAGCGGTAGAGCGAGCTGATGGCATCGTTATCGTCATTTAGATCCAACACCAATCGACTGGGACATCCATAGGTATCAATACCATCGAATGGTGCGGTTGTTCGGGACATGATATGCCCTTGGCTTCCATATTATGCCATAATGATATATTTTGAGTTGAGTTGATGTTTCATATTTTTGCATGGTATAATTGATTATTATGGCCCCACTTCAATAGAACCACCAAAACACGCTACCATCCGGCACCAATTACTCATATAAAGTTGTTGTTACAAGGTTGATTGCTGTCTGTGTATTGTTCATCCCAATAATGCAATTCTCCCTCTGGATTTTGAGCGGATTCGGCCCATCGTGAGTCGATCGGTATGTCGCCGACGAAGATGTGACGGTCCATTAGAGCCGCCGCCGAGCCACCATGGCATCATCCTAGGTCCATAGCATCGATGGACGTGGGTATTCTTTGTAGTACTCATGTTGATCCTCTATTAATAGCACCATAGTGGCATTCATGGTCGATTTTGTCATGAAAATGGGTGACTTTTGCAGCTTAGTCTCAGCCGGGGGAGCATTTGAGACCACCAAACTCGCCAGGAACACGCACGGGGGTATGGTCCGTGTTCCTACAGATTTTCATAGCTCTAGATGCAGTACTAATAAAGAC
Organism: Skeletonema costatum; assembly: GCA_018806925.1. Lineage (NCBI taxonomy): Eukaryota > Bacillariophyta > Thalassiosirophyceae > Thalassiosirales > Thalassiosiraceae > Skeletonema > Skeletonema costatum. The sequence goes on along the minus strand of JAHBBA010000866.1, from coordinate 60,055 downwards.
TAAGCTGCAAAAGGGGGGTATTTCTTACTCCGAAATGGCGATGGACAATTTTGGCCATCGTCGTCAAAAATCAAAAAGTTTGACAAAAATATTTGGCGCGCACCACTCGTGACTGGCTTTTTTTGTTAGTGTTGCACCCCCCTATTCAAGAGTGCGACCGACGTCAAGAACTTCTTTGGCAATGATCCCAACATCCTTCGCTTCGTAGGTGATATGAAGAATCTTATGCTGTTGGCCCACACCCCTTATGTGGACTCTGCGGGAGGAATCGCAGCCACGGCTAACGCTGTGAAGGGAGGCTTCAGCACACTCACGGAAGGAATTGTTGAGACGGGGTTCGGGTTAACTTATCCTGAGAGCCTACTGAGAATCAGTACCAAAGATAGTGAACAGAAGGACAATGGAGTCGTCTTTGCCCCGGGCCTTGCGTCCTATGGATTGTGGGCTGGGAATCAATTATGTCCTCTACTAAGAAAAGGATTGTGACGCTGTTGCTCAAGTCAAGGCCAAGCTCTTAAATTTGATCAACTACCAATACCCAGTTAAAGGTGGAGCCAAGGCTGCAAAGGTCAACGCTGTGCTTGTGTGTTTGGTCAATGAGGGATATGGCCATTGTGTTGGACTTCTTGATAATATGGAGCCTCTCTACAAGACGCTTACTCAAGGAGGGATGTCTGACAAGGAGGCTTGGAGACGGGTGAAGCTGTTTGTCAAGGGTGTGTTTGACTCTATCCACCAGGTGAGAGGAATGTCGTCTGAAGGAACTCCTGATATGATGTTATGGGCATGTATGCAAGCCCACCAGGTGGCTAATGAGTATCACTTGCAAAAATGGATCAACCATCCGAATGTGTCCTCTATCCTTGCACTGTCTGCGCTCGAACACGAAGGCGATGCAATTGCCGCCCTAGAAGCGGGTATTAAAGAGCTCTTCAGTAAACTCAAGTCGAATGAAGACAGGACGGGTAGGTTGGCAAATCGTGTGGAGAAGATTGAGAAGATGAAGTGATTGGGACGGGTGAGTGGCAGCAGGGAGAAACCGCTCCTCACCCCTATCCAAATCACTAAGGTTGTACCGCCGTCGAGGCAACCACCTCGGCAGCCAAAGTATTTGGGACCTTGTGTAGAGATTAGGACCGGGGGGAAAAAATCATGAACAACATGTCGGTGTCTCTCACGAGAAGGGGAAGGAACTCGGTTCGAGTTAGAATAATAGGTGTCCATTCGGTAGCGTGGGGCGAGATGGCAGCTGATTGGGGAGCTGCGGTAGAATGCATCGTGGATCTTGGAGGTAATGGACTAAATACACTTTATCGATACATGGAATTGTTGCCCTTGATGGAGGCCATGAAGTTACCTCCGCTCGGAGGTTTTTCGGGTGTAGTCCTAGCCACCATTAGAAACGAAGGAGATGCTGCCGCTGCTCGAGGATTGATTAGTTGTTGGAAGCCATTCCTTAGCATACTATCGATGCCCGGTGATTGGAGTATGGCAGAAGGCTAGTCACTTGTTGCGGATTAAAAATGACAACGCCAAGAGACTGTGCTTTAAGCTGACCCACGAGGAGGTAGGAGGAGTGACAACAGGTGCGTGGAGAATTTGGTATGTGAGCACACTAAGCACACTACCGGATGAGTCTGACGATGAGAAAAAAATACAAGTCGGCGTCGATCAGGCGGTCTCTTCAAACATCCTTGGATGACACATTGGGAGCTATTTATCCAGTCCCTTTGTTGAATAAGGATGGGAATGTACTCGAGAAGGGCAGTGAAGAGATTAGAGATTGCTATGATGCTGAGTCTCTGGGCCCGGACATATCGAAGATGAAGCCGCCTGAAAGAAGCTTTTGGATTAGAGCCAAGTCAGTCAGGTCTCCTGAGAAGAGGGTGCTACGTACCGTAACCCCCAGTGAGCTGTCCTGTATGTGGGATTATGAAGGTAAATTAGAGACGAAGTCACTTGGGGACGCTGCAGCTCAGACAATGTTTGAGATGAGACTGCAGTCCCCTCCGGGAAAAGTCCTGCGATCATTGGGGCATACTGCTTTTGACAAATTGCTTAAGAGAAAAAAAGGAATATTGCGAGCTCCAGCAGTAGTTGAATCATCTAATCTGAGAGGACTCACTAAAGATATCTCGGTGGGACCTCTTGAGCGGTTGGCTGAAACTCGGGTGGAAGCCAAACTACCCGATGATGCTCCGGTGGACTTCAATCTTTGGGCATTAACCTAATGAGACAAAAGAAGAGGAAGCTGCTAGGCATGTTCTCAGAGCTCTGGCTGTAAAATGGTGGGCGTCTAATATAGAGGCGGAAGCTAGGGCTTGGTTGGCCACTCACGCACATGACGAGCGAGATATTGAAGCTGTCAATAATATTGTGGCAGCGAGTGAAGTGGGCTAGTTATTGGGAGTGGCATCGTGGGAGCAGACTATTCTTTTGGAGATTCCCTGATGAGTGGCGAGAGGATGCACGCGATGGGGTAGAATTCTTCAAAGCAAAAACCACCTCCGACAGGACTTTACCCTAACATACCTTCAGAATCTAGAGAAGCCGAGCTAGCCACTAGGAAGAAGATCTTCAAGCTCAAGTTTCGACGCTACCTCGAGGAAGGTCCGGTTAAGCTGGTTATACCTCGATTCTCTATAGTCAAGGCTACGGAGGGTGGTGTCGTTACTGATATTAGGGTCATTTGGGACTGTAAGGCGAATGGACACAACCGTGTGCTTTGGGCACCCGGCTTCATGCTTTCCCGGCGGGGATGATGGAGAAAATATGCTAGTGAAATGGTTGGACCGGCCGGTGGCCAACTATTTGGACGATGTCAACTGTGAAGTTGACTACAGTCAAGATGAAAGAACTTACACCAAGTCGATGCAGTTTGATGTGGACGTGGGGGAGATGTTTTATAATTTCGGAAACGCATATCAAGGATAGGATCTATTTGGGCGCAAGGTATATTACAACGCAACCAGAGGGCGAGATTGAACCCGAGACTTTTCTTCGATTTACTGGGCTGCCATTTGGAGGGAGACCTTGTCCGTTCAATGCATGTCAAGGTCAGGCACGGATCCTCGAGTTGTGTGAAGGAGATAGGCATGAGGAGACTAACCCCTTTCAATGGGAGTGTGTCCGGCTCAACCTACCTACCTCCAAAACTTGGGACCCCTCTATGCCTCGAGTAATGAAACTGCGTAAGGATGGCGAGCTAGCCACTGCTCAATCTTCTTACGTGGATGATATTCGAGGTGCCGCCAGAGACTCTCCTGATCTTCTGCCAAGATCTTGGTGAGGCAGCCAGGCGATTGAAGCGGAGAGAATGAACTACTTCGGAAATCAAGCCGACGAACGCAAATTTCGGCCACCGACTGTTCATGCGGGAGCGTGGAGAGGACTTATATTCTCTACTGGTTTCCCATTTCCATTGAAGTCTACTACTGGTAAGAAGTGGATTAGATTCAAAGATGGATTGAAGTGGATCATTTCTCGTGCCGACTCAGTTGAATTTTATTGAGACAGCTGAGTTGCGGCGGATTGCTGGGCTTGGGTGTACACATTACCGAAGTGTATACTGACGCTAGATGCTATCTCAAGGGATTTTTCAATGCGTTGGAGGCATTTAGATCTGACAGAGATGTGGATGGGTGGCGATTGCAGATGACGATGGACCTGGCTGCTGACCTAGAAGACAAAGATGCAAGTACTGCGCAGGCGATGGTCGACTACCCCTTATTGACCAAAGTTACACCTGAGTTATTGATTCATGCCCACGCTCTTCTCAAACTCTTCTGCTCTGAAGAACCACTGACTCTACCAATTCGACCGAGTCATAGAGATAAATATAGGTACTTCATCGGAGATGCTTCAGCGGAGGGCCTGGGGTCAGCTTTTCAGTACCCTGACCTCACACTCCATGGGCGAGAAGGCTTGTGGGAAGAGAAATTTGCGGAAGGTGGATCGAACCTGAGGGAGGCCAGTGTCAAGCAAACCACATGCTCGCTGAGATTAAAGCGGGTTACATGACGGCTGTGAGATATGGGCTTTCTCGGATAATGCTATTTGGTCTATGGTATTTACCAAGGGCTCCTCAACTGCTAGGCATTTGTTCAACTTGGTGCTTGATCTTAAAGCGGCTTGTTATGAGCATGAGGTGTATCTGCACACCTGTCACATTTCTGGAGACCGGATGATTGCGACCGGATTTGATGGGTGGTCTAGAGGTGATAGGGACGCTGGTATTTCGCTAGGGTATGATCTCAGAGAATTTCTGCCTTTGGATAAGTCAGCGTTCGAGTGGCCTGGACAGACCTTGAAAGATTGGTGTAAAGGGTGGATGGGATCACAATATTCACCGCCGTTGGACCCGGAAGGCTGGTACGGGGAGGGACACCTACCTGGTGTTCACGTATGGGCACCGCCTCCGGCGGCGGCACTTGAAGCATTAAAGCAGATTTCAAAATCACGGCTGAAGAGAATGAGCGCGGTAACCCATGTGTTCATTTGTCCTCGGCTACTGTATCAGGAGGAGTGGCGAAGGCGATTTGAGAAGGAAATGGATATTTGGTTTATTCTTTCTCCTGGAAACGTTTGGTCTCACACTTGCTTTGAACCTCTTGTAATCGGATTATCATTCCCTTTAAGCAGGCAATACCCTTGGCTCCTACGACAGGAGCGAGACAAGGTGGTGGCTATTGGGCGGAGCTTGTCAGAACTGTCAAAGACGAGTCACTTACAAGTCGGGGATTATTTGTGCAAACTATGGACATCCCCGAGGTCCCTTCCCAGTGTGTTATAATGCTTGGTGTGCCAAGTGTTTCAAAACCCATCCGATGGATGACTTCAAGGTCAAGGTACCGCAAGATTTCTATGGAGCGTCTTTGGCGGAAGTTGAGGATGAGGAGAGATTCAAGTATGCGCGTCCAGATGATCATCTAGTGACTCCCTTCCAATGTCCTTGCTGTCAAAGCGAGAACATTCGTGGGAAAACTCTAGATCCCAGTGATGCAAGTGATGTGGCGTTCGAGGCTCTGTGCATTAGAGCCTACTTGGACGCATTTTGGTCTCACGCATCCAAGACGATCGCCAAGCATGTATCACAGGTGAAGTTCCTAGAAGGATATTCCCAGCAGCTAAGGCTGAACCCGCTGCCAGATTTGGGGCCGTGGCCCTTGGGGCAACATATGGGAATGCTTACAGCAATTATGGTACTTATGCGATCCAAAGAACCTGGAAGGGGTGACTCTACTGTGAAGTATGGGACAGCAAGACAAGTCCGCTCAACTCTTACTGTGCTGTGGGAGACATCCCCGGACAGTGGGAGAGATATGGTACTCTCATCTGCTTCAACCCGTGAGAGATTTATTACTACCCCTTAACCCTACGGAGAGTAGGTGGTATCAGTATTTTAATACTGGCTTAGCCGCCCGAATGGGAGATGTAGTACGCCAAGATCTAGCCTATACCTTGGGAGTTTTATTGGAGCTCCTCAGCATGTTCGAAGATGAATGGAGAAGCATGAGGTGCGATATGCCGATCGAACATCTTTCTGCGTGCATGTTCTTGTTGGTAGCTTGCTTAGGGGGAATGAGAGGATACGAGGTAGTTTGGACTGATTTAACCGCACTACGACATGACGTGATTACATGCGAGGAGACGGAGGATTACGAAGCTGTATCCTGGCCGGTGGTTGGAAGATTCAAGAATGAGCAGGGGAAATTGGGCCACCACGTTATTCCCATCGCCGGAACTACATCACGATCCAACATTCAATTCTTTGTCTGGACTCAACGATTCGTAGGAGCAATAGAGACGAGGGGAATTACTGAAGGGTGGGCCTTCCAGCGAAGTGATGGATCTAGGGCCAAGGCCAGCGATTACCGAAACAACATCTTTAGCAAACTCGAGGATATTCAACAAAGAACAAATCTTATTGACGAAGATGTCAATGTGTGGGAAGACTATGGAATACAACGATCCGGAAGACGATTCTTCGTTACTGAAAGTTTGAACTGTGGAATACCTCGCCATGTCATTGAAGCGCAGTGTAGGTGGTCGACTGATAGTGCAAAGGGGAACAAAACAGTTACCAGATCCATGATGCAACATTATTCGGAAGTTAGGAATATGAAGTCTGTGTTGATACAACCATCAAAGGCTTTCTGAAGGTGACAGTCTCAAGTCCCGAGAGTCGGGGGATGGAAAGGTTGTCACCAGGACGTATCGGTATTATTATTGTGCGAGCAAGAAGAGGTGGAGGTGCCTGCCCTACGTTAGGTACCCTACGACATTGTTGGGCATGTTTTGTATAGGGACGTCTCCCTGTCTAGTTCGAGCCAGGATGTGCAATCCGTCCCCCTGGTTACGAATGTACTATGCAAATGCATGATCGCAATGAGTTCGCGCGAACTGGCAAAACCAGACACGTGGATTACTGAGGTGTATTTGGGTGCGACCCCGACACACACTTTTTGCTCACATACGATTGCATAAGATAGTAAAGAATTCTAAGCTTGTTACTTTTGTCTGACTAATCTCCCCGACACTATGAACTATGATGCCATACCTAAGAGCTAACCCACACAAAACCAGAGGCAACTGTTGAATACAAAAGGCATCTAATTCATATTCAAGCCAAGCGCTTTATGCGTTCTTCTGCGAGACGAGCCGGCAAATCTTGGGTCAAGACCAGTTCCGTCATTCCCAAGTCTTCTGTCTCCTCATTTTCAGGCATAGCCGCAAGCTCTCGACAAACACTAGTTGTTCCCCACAATTCAACGCTTAGTCGAATATCAATGAGACCATCTGCCATCGAACGTGGGCTCCGCATGGTCGATCTTACTTCGTCCCATCAGCTGCAAATGAAAGCAAGCTTAAATCACACGGCAGATCAAATCTGTACAGCTAGCCAAATCTGATCTAAACAAATCCTCTTGCCATAGAATGAACTAGATTTCTTCATTCGACCATTGATCTGCTCAATAGGAATCCTCGCCTTCCCACCTCTTTGCGTCTTGCGATTGTTGCATCTCCCTCGATGGAACAGGGTCAATAATCGACATCATCATAATCACGACAGGATACATATGTAGGTACTTAGTACTTCTGTTTTTACGTACCTACCCATACCATCCACCTACCTCTCGGATCTCGAACAACGTTTTATTTATATCTTGCAAGTAAGACAACTCGATCGATCTACTCCTCATATTCCTACATAATAGTGACAAACTTAAGCATCATTGTAAGTCTTGGACGATATTCTTCAGACCTTTTTCTTTTTGCACATATGCGTGCGCATTCTACACATCGGCTAGATTCCGACTCACTCCGATCACAGCTCTGCTCAACTTGACCGAAGCACGTCTTCTTCAGTGCAAAGCACAAGTTGCCCGCATATCCGCATGGAGTGTGTCAGACAACGTCTAGACATCTGCAGGGAGTCTTTAGTTTCACAAAACTAAGACTCGTAGCATAAGTAGTACTCTAGGACACAAGCCAATTTGGTGTGCAAATTGACAAGTCCCCACGTATTCTACTTCTTTCTAGTCTTTGTCTGTCTAGTGATCTTTTCTCTCTTCACCTAGCCAAGTGTAGCATGTGCACTCGAGGCGCTAGGAGTTTTTCCGCAGGCACGAGGAAAAAAACTGAGAAATCGACCCCTGTTCGCCGGGAGACGTCTATAGGCCTTCGTTTTTATTCGAAATAAAGCTAAGCTCAATCACAAGGCCTATAGTCGAGCAGCCCTTGGTCAACATGCAAAAGCAGGAGCAGTGAGCATCTCTCTCTCTCTCTCTCTCTCAGCAAGGACTTGCAAGCTACTCGTATGGTCAGCAACCTCTCTCTCTTTGACATATCTTGAGTTGACGAAATCAGCACCCCCAACCTTGACTGCGGCCCGGTCTCTCCGCTCTCAACGCGGGCATTTCGTTGAGGGCCAAGCGTGATTTTCAATCGATTTTAAATATTTTCGCCCTCCAGCACGAGTCACAGCCACGAAGCTCTGTCTATTTGCATTAGGAAATAGCAGTATTGCTGAGCATTCCATTGTATAACACTTAAGTTTACTCGTCTTGGAACGTGGGCATTGTGTCCAGTCGTTTATAGTTGATTTCGAATTGATTCTACTGATTTCTGAGCCATTATCGAGCCGAGCTGGTCAAAATAGCAAACGATTTCATGCCACATCGAGTGAAAATGAGAGTGTAATGGACCGAGTGAATGCATTTGGCCAAAGTACGACAAGGAAGCTTCCTCTGGAGAGTGTGTAGAATGGAATTCAAGTGCAATCATCGAATCGTAATGTAATTAGGTTGTCGTATACATCACTCTTCGTCTCCCATCATTTCCTTTTCTTTGTATGAAACGAATCTCTCTGGCCCAAAGAAATGATTGTCCCAGTGACTGTGCAGGCAGCACTTTGCTCGCAAGAGTTTGTAGAATGGGTTCTTCATGCATTTGTCCATGGAATCGCATTATCTTGCATTCAAGAGAACATGCAAATGGAGCTTCCTCTCTCACAATAAATTGAAAATGATGCATTCGAAACATGCCAAAGGGGTTATTGCGAATGATAATAATGATCCGAGTGCAGCTTATTGTATTGTAGAAGAGATGGCCGCGATTGATGACACCATTCCATTGCCATTTCTCCAACTAGCAACGCATCTTCCACCAGAACCGATAAATGCCGTTGAAAAAATGGAAGTTGTGATTAGGCATCCGGACCAGGTGGGGCACTCGAGTAAAAGTGGTCGACATTACTTCAATGAGGTAGTAGCATCGATTTTTGCCATTTTTGTTGAGCGCCCCTCTGATTATGATGCTCCTTTACCCAGATCCCTTCAGAGCTACCGTCGACGAAGGAAAAAAATAAGTGCTTCCAGAGGAGTGTCTAATTGATTCGAAAACGTGCGATATTGCTCGGACGTCCACTACCGATGTCATAGATTCGGATGGCCGAGGCATCAGATCGACCGGGGGTTGGTAAGGCACATTAAACCCACGGTAGACATGTGGCTCCTACACCAAAATCACAAAAAAATGAAATGGTGATTGCACACGAACTACTCGTGGGGCGTGAAACGAGCTTGTCACAGGGAGGTTCAGTACGAGTAGTAGCATCGTGGGAGGCCATGGTGGTTTCACGCCCCTCGAGAATTGATGGCCGCAGAGGGGCCTGAAAACGGGTTATTTTAGTTAGGGGCTTGTTAGTGATGTGGACCCGACAGCGTGTCACGAGCGTGCCGCCACGAAAAACTTAAAAATGTGACGGCCACGAAATGGCACAAAAGAGGCTCCGTCTGCACAAATCAGCACCCATAATAATTCATAGATCTTAATAATAATCATTTCAATAACACAGCCACCATGGAAAAGTCTAACACTGCCGATCAAGACATGTGCGACGATGGTGGTTTGAAGGAAAAGGCTTTATCCCCGGAAGAATTTGAAAAAAGTAAGTAAGTACAACATGTTTAATATACAAGGTATTTGTTATCAGAGTGTCTTTGAGTCCTCAAGGCAATGAAATACATAGTTTAAATGATTCGTGTACGTTTGCCTCTCGCTACACGCATCTTGGTAGATTCCTTCAATCCAACATAAGTAGGGGAAATGATACCAATCTTATTTTGGACTCAATTCCTACGTACTCACACAGGCCTTCTGAAATCGGAGTATTCAGGAGATGATGATGATGACATGATCGATTTAGATGTGGCTGAAGATGGCTTGGTGGCTGATATAGATGAAATACTGTATGCAGCTGGTGAAGGTAATGAACAGGATGTTGATGAGTTTTGTAGAATGAATTGGAGAGATGATGTTGGGGAGAGGGGACGTAGTATCTACGAATGGTGGAGAGTTGCAATGAATGCAAGGAGCGATGTCATCCCATCTTTCTACAAGGCTGTTCAACTTGTTGCTCTTTCGCAGGCTTCTAGTGCTGCGGTTGAACGCGTCTTCTCTCAGCTGACATTCATTCGGAGGGAGTTGGCGACAGCACTGTTAGAGATATGCTGGAGCTTAGAGCATTCTTTCGCTGCAATAACAAGCTCGTCGGCGATTATAAAGTGAAAATATAAGTGACTAGATGATATTGTGTCAATAAATGATAGTAGTACCATACTGCTTCTGAACACACTTCTAACACGCTCCTACCCAAGTAGACGCATAGTAAGAAGAGGATATTTTTTGGCGAACTTTCCTAATATCTATATTGGAATGGAGAGGTCCTCTATTGGGGACTGCAATTCTTAAGCTGGGAAGAATTGTGTTGAAGTTCCCATGTTTTCACTTGAAGATTATGTTGCCAAATATGTGAAAGGGAGGGGCCCAATCAATATTCTACAAATTGATGGGGAAGGGTATGATTTTGATGTCTTGTTTGGTGCTGGCTCTGTCCTTGATAGTACTCATTATCTTGAGATTTTTGAGTATAGGTATAGGTTGCCAGATGCAGTTAGGCTTTTGGATGGCAAAGGTTTCACTTGTTACTGGTCAGGGAAAACAGGCTTTGGCGCATTTCTGGATGTTACTTTGAACATACAATTATTTTCATGGTTGTTCGAATGTTGCTTGTGTGCATAGATCACAGAAAAGATTGTATGATAGAATGGAGAAGGTTTTTACTGATTTTTTACTTTTAGATATAGAAGGTGAGTGAGTGAGTGAGTGAGTGAGCAATGTGACAGTGAGCTGCAAAGTGTTGATATTTCTAGCTCATGCAAAGGTTAATTTAAAGATGACTTGCATAGATAACCTTAGTCTAGACTTACAGCTCTCTCACGAGGCCCCCCACACATAGTAGTGAAGCTGCCGGCTTGACCTTCCAAAAGGTGGGTGTTTCATGGATATTATGTGTTGTTATTTGGATAGTATCTGATCATTGTGAATAAATAGATCTCGGTTACAACTTCAAGCTTGGTCAACTCCAAACTTCAACCAGCACCAGCCCTCAGCTATTTTTGAACACACTCACACTGCCACTGCTCACGCGGCCAACTTTTCTTACTAGCACGCTATAACCCAGCCTCTCACTTTGTTAGTTGTCCTAATCGATTGGACTCTTGCCTTACGGTGAACGAGCGAGCGAGCGAGGGAGGGAGGGAGAGGAAACACCATGATGGCTTCACACACTCAAGACTCCACTATAAGCTTCGACCCGTATTCCAAATGCATCCGATTTCCGCCGCAGTCATCGGCGAAGGCTGCTGCATCACTTGAAGGTATTATTGTAGAAATGTCACCTGGGGCAGAAGCCTTCCTTGCCAAGATGATTGCCCGTAAAAATGGAACAATTATTACAGGTGAAATTATTGATATTGTGGACCATATTGATGATACCTCAAGAAAAAACGACGATGCTAATATTTTTCAGAATACATCATCATCGCCAGAACAGATAATACGGCACCTACAAAGCAAGCACGCCTATCAAACGCAACAACTCATCCATCAACATTCCACAAATCGTCATGATATTGAAAATACCACTGCTGTCGAACGGAAACATTATTTGGAAATTATGAGATTAATGAAACGTCAGCAAGAGGAGCAGGCGGAGGAGATTCAGGCGATTATTGCAAATCAGGTGCAGCAGATGCAGACGCAGCATCAAGTGGTGCACTTTGCGGATGATGGACCAATTGCTGACACTATAATCGAAAAGTTAGATTCTTATGCTGATGTTCCAATACCCGCTTCCAAGAAAAAGAATATCACAATTACTTCCGCCAAACGAGAGCAGCAGTTGCCAGAGGAAGATGTTGTAACGCCGACGGAAAGATACCAGCAGCAGCACTTACAAAATTTTACTTTCTCCGAGGATGAAAATGATCACAGGTTTACTGATCCCACCCCACGAAAAAACGAATACGTCGACTTCAACTGAACAACATGATGACGGGGGCAACGGCATAGAGGAAAATAGCGTTGAAAGTGATGTAGAAACAACAAGTGATAACGATGACGATGATTTATCTTCTGCCGCCTCGTCCGAAGCAATGAGTAAGAACATCGTTGAAGACGATGACAAATCACAAAGCTCTGAAGTATATTCTGCCGCCTCATCTGCAGAAATGAGTAACAATATTGTTGACGATGATGATAAATCACTGAGCTCCGTAGAGGAGGAAGAAAATGTTGAGAGTTCATATCGAAGTGGCAGGTCAACGAAGTCTGCTGACGAAGGAACAAAAGACGGCTCATTGCGATCTTTCCGATCGGGTAGAAGTGGGCGAAGTGGTAAATCGAATGCTGATAATTCTAATCGAAGTGGACTGCATCGGGATGGCTCATTAAGATCAATCCGATCAGGTAGAAGCGGGCGGAGTGGCAAATCGAATGTTGATAATTCTAATCGAAGTGGTAGGTCAATGCAGTCTGACAAATTGACACGGGATGGCTCATTGCGATCTTTCAGATCAGATAGAAGTGGGCGGAGTGGTAAATCGAATGTTGATAATTCTAATCGAAGTGGTAGGTCAATGCAGTCTGACAGATCTGCAACTGATGAGTTGACACGGGACGGCTCATTGCGATCTTTCAGATCAGGGAGAAGTGGGCGAAGTGGCAAGTCTGCCCGTTCAGAAACAGATGAGGGAACACGTGATGGATCGTTGAAATCTAGCAGAAGTCGACAAAGTCGCAGATCAAACACCGATATCTCTGATAGAAGTGAACAGTCAATGAAGTCTAACCGTTCCGAAACCGATGAGGGGACACGCGACGGATCGTTACGATCTGGCAGAAGTCGAAAAAGTCACAAATCAAACGTTGATATCTCTGATAGAAGTGGACAGTCAATGAAGTCTGACCTGTCTGGCGCAGATGAGGGGATGCGTGCTGGTTCATTGAAATCAGCTCGATCTGGCAGAAGTGGAAAAAGTCACAAATCAAACGTTGATATCTCCGATAGAAGTGGGCACTCAGCGGAGGGTGGGGGAACACGTGACGGATCATTGAAATCAGCTCGATCTGGTAGGAGTAGGAGGTCGAAAAGTCCTATCCGTTCCGAAGCTGATGAGATTTCACTTGATCGATCAGCAGCATCTGGACGTTCTAGTAGAAGTGGGCGCAGTGTTGGTTCGAATATTGACGACTCTAATCGAAGCAGTAGCTCATTGCAGTCTGATAAGTCTGAAAGTGCTGTATCGCGCGATGGCTCTGTAGAATCCGGCCGTTCTAGTAGAAGCGGGCAACGTGGTAGGCCGTTTGGGTCAGATCGATCTGGATCTCGTGACAGCTCAGTAGAATCAGCCCGGTCGAATCAGAGTGAACGAAGTGGGAGATCTAGATCATCTTCATACGACAACGACCAGGATGCACACTCTCATGGAGGAGGAAGTTCCTCAGATCGTTTGTCAGCGGCGTCGGAAGAAGATCATGCTAATAATGACGAGGAATCGTCTCACCACCCTGCTGAAATTAAGGAATCGGTGGTGGAAAAAGCTCCTCCGAAGGTTGAAACGAAAGTGAAAAAAGCTCCTCCGAAGGTTGATACGGTAGTGCAAAAAGCTCCTCCGAAGGTTGATACGGTAGTGGAAAAAGCTCCTCCAAAGGTTGTTTCTCAAAGACCAAGAGAATTGTCACGTTCCACTGCAAGTGCACGTTCCACTGGAAGTGCACAGCGTAGAAAAACCAGCAAAGAAGAAATGACAGAGATAAAGGATGTAATGAAGGATCGCTCCTTAAGCCGTGCAACAAGATTGGAAAAAGTGCAACAAATCAAGGCAAGATACGCTGCTGCCGAGGAGATAGGAGACGATGCTCGCATTGAGGAAGCTGCAGCTGAGGAGGAAGGAGGTGATATTCCAATAGAGGAAGCACAAGCGGCTGTGGTTACAGCAGCTGCTGAAGCGGCAGTGATGGCAGATGATCAGAAGAAGATGGTAGATCAGGAAGAGGTGATGGCAGATGATCAGGAAGAGGGTAGCGATGTGGAGGCTGAGCGTGAGCAAAGCAAAGAGGAAAAGGCAGAGATTAAGTTGGTTAAGAAGGACAAGTCCTTGTCAAAGAAGGAGAAGAAAAAGAAGATCAAAAAGATCAAGGCCAAGTATGATGCAGAAGAGAAGGAGCGTATAAGTGCGGCCAATGCTGCCAAAAACGCTTCTGTCCCAAAACAAGAGCAATTGCAAGCGACTGAAGACAATGCAGAGCAGCCATTTAGTGACAAGGAGATGGTGCGCGAGCCAACCGAAGAGGAAAAGGCAGAGATCAAATTGATTTTTGAAGGACAAAAAACTGTCTAAGAAGGACAAGAAGAAGAAAATGAAGAAGGTTAAAGCCAAGTACGACGCAGAGTGGAAAAAACGTATCGATGCGGTGGAAGGGACGGCCCGAAGCCGCTGCAGAGAATTATGGCGATGACAACAAGGCAGACGAAGGACAAGATGATAATGATAAGGAGATGGAGCGTGAACCCAGCAAAGCGGAGAAGGCAGAGATCAAGAGGGTAATGAAAGACAAAGATCTGTCGAAGAAGGAAAAGAAGAAGAAGCTCAAACGCATCAAGGCCAAGTACGACAAGGAACATGCCGACGCAAAAGAAGTTGCTGCAGCAAAAGAGGATACTGTGGAAATAAAAGACAGTGCGGTAAAAGAGACACCGGCTTTTCAATATTCACCACAAAGATCCCAGCGGAAAGAAGAAGAAGTCCAGGAAAGGAGCGCTTCCCCACCTCTCAAGGAGGCCCCACCTCCCAAGGAAGAGGAATGGCAGCCAGCCCAAATTAGACCTCGTCAGCAAAATTCAATCACCGCTAATGATCAGTCTCAAAAAAGCATCTCACCAGTTCCATCGCACCGTAATAGTAGTAGCAACCTATCGAAGGATGTGATGGCTCCACTGGAGAATGAGGAATTACAAACTGATAGGACTCCAATGAAAAAACTCGTGAAGATGATGGAGAAGGATGATCCGTTGCTTGATGTATTGAAATTAGACGGACGGAAAAAGATTAAACCGGAGGATTGGGAGTTATTTTTTCAATCCCTTGAGAACAACAATTCACTGACACATCTTTCTATTTCAAGATGTGAGTTATCTGATGAAGTAGTTGTAAATCTCGTGCTAGCATTAGTGGACAATGTATCCTTAATTGCTTTGAAGTTATCAAGTAACAAGGGCCTGACTGATGACACTGGCAAAGGATTTATCAAGGTGCTAACCCAAAGCAACAAAACATTGAAAAAACTTGATTTATCGAAGACTAAGATATCCAAGAAAGCTTTAGACAAAATAAGTGGAATTATGGAGAAGCGCGATGACCAGAAAAAGATCATGAGAGCGCAAGATTTGCGTCAAAGCAAAATCTTAGATCTGCTGTCTTTTTCAGCCTCAGATAATGTAGCTGCCGAGAGGAAAATGTCGGAGCTGCTTGCAGAATCTGACGATGAAGGAATCGGAGAAAGTGTTCACTCGGGAAAGTCCGGAAGGTCCGGAAAGTCCGGCTTGTCGGGTACATCAGGGAGACGCCAAAGTGCAGCTGGGCGTGGTGCAGGGAATATGCGTGGAAGTATGCGTGGAAGTGGAAGTCAGGTTGGTGGTTTCCGCGCTAGTCAAGTCGGGGGCCGTGGTCGTGGTAATCCGGCCCTTAGAGGCTCTACCACCGCCCTTAGAGCTTCAGTAACGGCACGTTCCATGGCTCAACTTGGAGGAGACAGTCTAGGTGCAGACTCAAAGAAGATCAAGGAACAAAGGAAGATGAAAGGAGAGTGCGAAGATTGTGGACAGAGATGTTTCCTTAAGTCGATGTTCAAGAGTACGCCTCTCACAATACCAAACGTTGTCTATGAAGGACGTTGTTTGAAGTGTAACCCAATGTGATAATTTTTGTTTAAGTGTAAAGAAACCGATACATAAATTACACTATTGTATCTAAACAAGAATTAGAAGCAAAGAAGTTGCTGATCCCAAGACATAGACGAGATGTACACGACCTCGCCAATTTTGGACACCAGCGGAAGATGGCGGATTTATACTGCCCCCATCATTCTCACTCACTTGTGCAATAACTTCTGTTGGGTTTCGAACTTGTGCAAAAGTAGGCTTCATTGTTGTTGACGGTTGCTGCGATACGGTAGGAACATTTGTAGGCTGCATGGATGGGCGTGCAGAGGGAGATGATGATGGACTCATTGAGGGAGCGGACCCTTCTATTATAAACTGGAACTTCTCTCCAGCTCCGTAGTCACCTCCACGCTTCAGCATGTTGTTTTCTTCCGGTGATCCAAGAAACAGTGTATAGCCGCCTCCGCAACAAAATCCATCAGACCCCGAGTCCCAAAACGTTAAATTGTAGATCTGGTCGCCAGTATCAAAACTGTAGATTGGTATCTTCACCGTTGCAGATTCTGTTCCGGATGGAAAGGAACCAAACCATTCCAATGCCAACATGTTGCCTCTGCTATCTTTCAATTCAAATGCTACTTCTTCCGCCCAGTCATCAAAGTCGAGCACTAATGTTAACATATTTTCTGGAACCTCTCCAACAAAGAAAACATGACTCACTTCTTTACCCGACACTTCCGAAAACCCTGGCTCGTGTACTATTCTCGTTTTACTCGATATGACTGCTCCGTCATGAACATCTATCGTTCCTCCAAATCCATCTGCAAAATGATCCTTGACTTTCAATTGATAAAACAAGTTTCCATCAACCTCAAAGTTGTATTCATAGCTCTTAAACTTGTCATAACCCTCATAAGTTCCAATTGGGTTTTCGTAGATGACATCGCTACCATCCAATGTTGCCAAGCTCCATCCTGTATCTTCCGGATACCGATCAAGAGTAACAACTACCAGCAGTCGCTTTCTACCGTCAGGAAGCGGCGAGTAAGTAGGCAAAGGAGCAGTCGGTTTTGGAGTGGTTGGTCGTGGCGATGGTGGTGCAGTAAATTTCATCTGTCCAGTACACTGCAGGTAATCAGGAGGTTCAGTACTAAGACCGCAAACCTGTTCCCTTATCCAATCATGCTGAGCCGATACCCGTGAATATACTCCCGGAAAACTCCTCTTCGGCACAGCTAAAATGAAGAGTATTGTGAGTCTTTTCGTTTGAAGGCGATATAAGAAGAACAATGCAATGAGCGACTTACCCCAATCCCCAAGAAACGACACCAACCAGCAAATCTTGGTCAGGAGTGTTTCCTGCAACCACCAATCTGGAGCAAATAGTATGATTGTAAGTATTGAAGCAAGAGTATTGTGAGTATTGGAGAGAAGCAATAACACGAGCAATGCAACACAATGAGTCGACTTACGGTCCACCAGAATCACCTTGACATCCATCTGTGTCCTTGGCCCATGCGCACAACATACTATCGGTTATTTGACCCTGCAAATCTGCAAAGACCTGTCCAAACTCAGACGTCGCAACAGTCCCCTTACTCATCTCACACTCCTCATTACTCACTGCAAAAACTTCCGTTTCCATCAACACATCCGATACTTCAGTCTCACCCTTAATAGGATTGGTATCACCCCATCCCATAACATTTGTAGCCGCACCCACTACCGGCACGGCCTCGTCACTATTCAACTTCACAAACTGTATCCCCTCGTCCTCACGAATCTTTTCTGCCAAAACTATAATATTGAAATCATTATCCACCGACTCCTCATTATATTGTGGATGCACCACCTCACTCTTCATTTTGATACTTCGCCCCTTCCATGTTTCCGTAAGATCATACCGTCCAACTACGACACGGTAAATGTTTAAATCTTGCTCCGCACCACTGCAATGTCCAGCACTCAAGACAATATCGGGTGCGATGAGAGTTCCGCCACAAAAGTGACTTCCAGCATATTGAAGTGAGACCATGTAGGGATATCGAGAGGGTGTGGCTTCGATACCGTTGATTATTCTAGTTTCTTTTTGAAAGAGGTTGAGTGTCCTGTGATTGTTGTCGTCTTGGTGGTGGCTGGTCTGTGCATATGTGAGTGTGAAGAAATGTATGCAGCAGAGAAGCAGCAGGAGAGCTGGCGCCATCAGCGGCAGCTTGAAGGAAGGTAAGCTCTTCATTGCTTTAGTATTGGGACGATGGTGTTGGTAGTCTATATCGATCGGCGGGTCTGTAGTGGTCTTGGTTATCCTCAATTGATATGCATGCTCGTGAAACAAAATACTAGTAGCTGTCAAAACTGCACAACTCGTGTATAGCAGTGACAAAAAACGGTATTTCTATGCACCAATGCTCCAACTTCGAACTGCCGTTAGTACTAAGCTGCTGCTGATGATGTCGTGGTTGTTGTAGTGCATTAAAACCTCCTCTTAGTATGTACGATTGATCTCATTGAATGAGTGAATGCGTGACCTGAAGTGAGCAAGAATGCTCAGAAATGGCATTCTGTGACAGAGGCCCGCTTTTCGGCCAAATTTGGCTAGAAAGCGGTATTTGGCTTGTGTCCCTTTCCTGTGATTTCACACATAAGCTGCCCAATCGTGCCGCGTCTTCCGTTGAGTCGTTCGGCTTTGCATGTGACATCAGTATTTGCATGTGGTTTCTAATCTGGTCCAATGTGACTCCCTCTCGGCCTATATTGTTTCCATCTATTGCGACAAGTGAGAACCATATACTTACCACATGAAAGCCGGGCAGTTCGCCGATGGGTATTCTCCCGCCCAATATCTTCTCTTTTGACCATGAGATGCAATGACCCCAGCCACCTATCTGGCATAAAATGTCTACAGCATTGTATCACTGAGCGCACCTCAGCATCATCAACAACGATGGAACTTGACGCCTCCTACAGAAGCGCAGTCTTTGACCTGCCGATCGAGTCGATGGCGGCACATGTAACAAGCTATCTGAGAGCAACGTCACGTGCCTCCGATCTTCAAAAGGTCATTCTCTCAACAAGCCAACACGCTCTTGAAAGAGTCTACAGTTTCTTCTATCAATGCATACGAACCTGCCATGCCGACAGATATGGAGGTGGATGACTGCACATACACAGAACAACAAACCATCTTAGACCTGCCGATCGAGTCACTGACGCATGTGGCAAGCTACTTGACCACATCATCACGTGCGTTGTTCACCGTCGCACTTGCTCTCGCCCATGTTGATTCAAGCAGGAAGATCCCATGCACTAATGCATGGCTTCAGTATGAACAGAACGCACTATCTGCTGATACAATAAGGACCTTGACCGGATATCAATGGGACACTCTTGATTTCGGAGATCTTGAAAATGATCTTGCCTCCAGGCTGAGTGATCATGATGTTCATGCAGTCCTCATCATCATTGATGCAGCCAACAGATTGCGAACGCTGAAGCTGTCGCATTGCACTAATATCACAGGATCATGCTTGGAGCCGCTTCGTGGATCGGTAGTGTTGGAGAAGATTGATCTAAGTCTAGTCGGGGACAATGAAAGCCCGAAGATAAGTCCAGCTCCACTCTCATTTGACCACGTGTTACCCATTCTTGATAGCATCATCCAAAAAGGTAGCAACAGGTTGAGCCACATACAATTTCCTCATATGTCACGCGCTATAGCACTAGGCAAATATCCTGGTTCCTCCGAGTTCCGACAGTTCGTAACACGATACAATGACATATGGAACAAACGTGTCATTGGCTGCTCCAACTCCAAGTGCAATGCAAACATCAATGCATGTGGTAGTAATGCATGGATGCATAGTAATAGATGGATGCACATCTTTGGCATACAATTTAACACTTGCTATGGATGCACAAGACACTACTGTGATGATTGTGCATCAAAAGTATTGGTTGATGAGAAGGGTCGAGTTGATATCCAAATGCTTGCGTTCTGTGCTCATTGCCAGAAATATTACTGTGCTGATTGCAAGAGAATGGAACGCTGTCAGGTTGGTATTGGATGTGACAAGTATGTCTGCTTTGACTGTGACTTTATGAACGAATGCTCTGGGTGCAATTGGAAGATGTGTGGTGACTGCTTCTCTGAACGAAGAGGCGGCAGCAGATGCAACAAGATGGCAGCATTTTGTGATTTCTGCGAGTGAGCAGCACCTTCTTGCTGTAAAAGATGATATATACTCATGCTATTTGTTCACAAAAGTAAAGCTAGTTATTCATGCCTTTATTGTTAAAGATTTACCTCAAAGAGCCTGCATCTCATAACACAACTCAATACCACTCGCAAACTTGCCCATAGTCGTCACCAAAGCCGCCAGCTCCACCCTATGAATCTTGGCAACATCACCCCCCATCCCTTGACGTCCCAACGTCAATTGCAACGCAGTACTCAACCCCAACGTCGAAATCTTCCCATGGAATCTACATTTGTTGCATTGGACACAATTCATAATACGCATCAAGTCCCTAGTACGCATCCTTGCTTCCCATAGATTATTCGTATCTCGTAATGCATGATCCTTCAATCTACGAGATGCCGCATCAATATTCGGATCGTCCATCAACGGATGTGTCAAAATCGACCTTAACGTCTCACACGCTTCGGCATCCCCAATCGACCCTGAATCACAATCCTGTAACAACCGATCTCTCGCGGCCCTCACTCCACTCAACAACAACATCATGGTAAAATACATATTCTCCACCGCCTCAGGAGTCTCCCCATTCGCACCCAACCTCCTCTCATACTCCTCCACCGGATCAGTCCACTGATAACTCTCCGGATCCAACTCACCCGTATCTTGCAACTTTTCAATCATCCCCCGTACCACCTGTGCACTCACCATGGCATGCAACCCACTCACCGCCTTATTAAAATCTGCCTTCCAACTATCCGCATCATACTCATCCCTCACCAATGCCTCCTCCTCATGAAATCCAATTCGATTGTGAATAAATCCCCATACTTCGGAGCCATCGTATCCAGTGTAATCTTCCGGAAATTGAAGTGTATCATAATAATCATCCGAGGGCATATCCCACCGTGCCCACCCGTCCAATTCAAATTCATGTTCGTTAAAGTCATTCGATTTAAGGTCCATTGGTACCTCGTCATCATCAATGGGGTAAATCTCACAGGATTCAGTGTAACATTCGAATAGTTCTTGGGGTATGTATTCACAAGAGGCGAGCATGTCGCAGCTGTAGAGGCGAAAGAAGGGGAGGGAGCGGAGGGAGCTGAAGAGTGGGGAGAGGGAAGGGAGGGAGGTGTCGATTGCGGTTATGCCGGGGGAGAGGGATTCGTCGTGGAGGGGGGTGGTGGATGCCTTGAGGAGTGATCCACCAGAAGATGCTGATGACACTCGGAAGGCTGCATGTGTGGATTGATGTGATGATGATGGTTGTGTTGTTATAAAGGCTGATGATGATGGTGGAGCGAAGAACGCATTCGCTGGTGTCAGCGATGGTAATGCTATCATTGCTATGGCGGATAGCGGTAAGAATTTCATGGTGATAGTAGGCTTGTTTTTAGGGTGTAGTAGAGATGATGAGGAACATCGTGTCGGCTCGATTTTGAGTTTGGATTTTGCTGATGAAGCAAGATTGATGTGATGTCTGATGTCAAGGTAGTGTACATAAGTAAGCTTACTGTTATCTACTGATCTCTTCGTCCTCTTTCTTATGAAAGCAGGACATGCTGGTCTCCCTCTCTGTCAATCATCTCAGGGTTTACTTGCTGCAATCTTTGAACCATGCATGTCCTTCTTCTTCTTATCCTTCTCTTTCTTATCCTTCTTCCGATCAAACTTATCAATCTCTTCCTTAAACTTACTCTTATCCCCAAACCCCTCCGGCAAATTCCCAAGAGCTTCCGCAAGCTCTTCGGCGATCTCTCCAGCACTCGGACGATCTTCTGGATTCAATCTTAGACACTTGTACATGGCATCCTTCAATGCGTTTAGTGCCGGGTCTTTGAGGGTGATCTTGTCGTAGGGGGGTGGTAACTTTGGTAGCTCGCCTTTGGCCACCTTGGGACGGACTTCGTCCTGTCGTTCCTTCTTCATTTTTCCCCATGGTGAATGAGTTGTCAGCAAATCCCAAAGAATATTGCCCAAGGCATACACGTCCACTTTCTCAGTAAGTGGTGGTGGATTGGGATATTCAGTCCGTCATTTGAACTTGCATTTCTTCTGGTGCTCGCCACCATGGCTCCTTGAATCGTCCTTCAAAGCCACACTTGGTATTTGTCTTTGGGTTCCACATGAGAAACTCGGCAACGTTAAAGTCATTCAGTTTGGGCTTTCCACGTTTTACAATTGCAATATTCCGAGGGTTCAAATCGTAATGGACGAGTGTTGCATTGCTTGATCCTGGTATGTTGACGACAGAACCACTATTCCCAGGATAGCCATCCCGTACAAAATCAGGATAGTCAATACTATGCAAATGAGACACCCCCTGCGCCACCATAGCCGCCAACTGCAACTTAATCTTACTCACTGGCTCAATATCCAACCCTCGAAATCCACGCGCCACCTTCTCCAAACTTGACATCCCCTCAATACCAAAATTGGCAAGTTTCATTGATTGCACTTTGACCACAATAGCCATACACATCCAATACATATGGTGAAGCGGTGAGTCGCTCCATGGCCAATGCGTCTCGGCGGTGGAGTTCATAATATTCTTGTAGAAAGTCTCGTTCGTATCGGAGTGTTTTGAGTACTACTGATTCTTTTTGATAGTAGTCCTCTTCTTCTTCGTCGTATTGTTCTAGACCTTCGACGTCCATTTTCCATGCGGCACGGAACCATCCTTGGCCCAAGAATGTGATGTCTTCTTGTTTGATCATGCCCATCATTGGATTCAGCTGGTGATTCTTCCGATGTGGTTCATCTTGGAGATGTTGCCACGGGTGTTGTGTAAGCCATCTTCTCCTCATTGTAGTTGGTGCTGCTGCTGCCATTTTTGTAGTTTGCAATGGTGCAAATGCAATGGAACCCTTTCCAGAAGATAGAACCAAATCAATCTCATGTATCGAATTGCAATTGGGGTAACTTGTCGTTTGCCATGGTGCCATTGGAACACATTCGCCATTGTTCTCATTGTAATTGTCGTCATCATGTTTGTCGGATGTGGTTGTTGCAGCCCAGCCATCATGATGCAGCATGGGATCATCTATGATTTGTTTCTCCCTTGATGTAAAGTAGGAGAGCAGCCTTTTCCAGAATGTTGTTGTTGAATCATGATTAAACGCAAATGATTCATTTCTAACAACATGATGGGCAATCCGTGGATGACGCCTCTCTACTCTTCTTCTAACATTGGTTTTCGGATTTGGAACTGCGTGTTTGTTGCTGTCAATAATGTCATGATTATTTTGGTCTCCAATGGATTGTAGAGCGACATACTGTAACCCAAGAATAAAGCCAATGGATAATGCCACACCGAGATAAAACACTTTTGTTACATTGAGCCGAAGCGTACATCTCCTCAGCATTCTCGAAGAGAGAGTGTTGCCATTGTTGCCACGGAACGTAGGTATTTTTGCAGGACAAGAGTTGCGAAGAGGAGGATGGAGTATTGCGTTGAATGATTGAGGCGATAGAGGGGATTTTCTAACGGAGTTGCAACTGCCGTGAGTTGTGTTGTCACCTACACGAGGTGATTGCTGCTGCGGTCGTAAGCGTAATCCAGACATACTATCTATTATTGTTTATTGGCTTCATCTACCGACGGCATGAGTCCAAAGCACCTCTACCAACATTATTATGTAGTGGCGAGGCGGGCAGGGCAATAACGACTTGTTGCAGATCATTCCAATCTCTTCCGCTCTCAATTCTCAATCGGTCGACACATGTGTACTTATTCCCACGTAGAAAATTCAATTTTCTCCCCAAAAGACAGCTGACTATTCATGATTCATTTGATTCACAAGAAAAAGCAAGACTTATCTTCAGTCCTTGCCATCAATTCAATCCTCCCATTTCTTTGTCAGGCGAGTCTCTCTCACTAGTCCCAGTAAGATGATGTCAGATAGTAATGTATTACCAATCAGTAATCAACAGGCTAAGTATATTCTATTCTAATTCTGTTCTTCTGCTTTCGGGCTCCTATTACCACAAGTCTTTACAGTCGTCACCACACTCGTACAAATCATCACTAATCATCTTTACCAATTCATTCAATTCTTCTCGATGGCGCATCATCAGATCATATGCCATATTCAATCGCTCCGTAGCCGACGGAGCCAGCATTGCTGCGGCTTATATCAGAAGGGTCAACGTATTCTTCTAAACACCTGAATGCGATGAAGCTGGCAATCTCAGCGTCATATTCTTCTCGTTCACGATGAGAGGGGCTGTAATACGACTCGAGATAAAGCGCTAGCTCTCTTGTAAGATCAGGAATTGTCGAGAGTATACCGAACGACCCAAACCCGTAGTTTTCCATCTGGGCCAAGGGACTGAGACGGGCAGTACCAGTTGTAATCTCTACTGCCTCAACCTCATTCAGTAAGAAATCAACTCCATCTGAAAGCACGCCCAAGCCATCGCAATCCTCATACTCAATATCACAGTTCTCATACATTCTCTCCTTTCCAAGCAGCAGCCTTTCCTCTGCCGCCTTTAATCCTGCAACAATCTTTTTGCGATCTTCGTGCAATCGATACACTTTGTTTGCAGTACGGTAGAGTTCGGTGATTGCATGTACAGACGAGACACGATCTACAGTTGCATCTTGATGCTTTGTCGATTGATTCACTAGGATGGAAGAATCATCGAGGATGACGTCAAACGAAGCCATAACCACTGGAAAGTCATCATCATCATGATCATCATCTTCTTGTTCGTCATCTCCCATGTCTTCATATTCTTTGTCCATACTCTTGGATTAGTTTGAGAATATTCTCGAGCTCTACTTCTTCTTCTGTGATCCCTGCATCTTTGGATGAAAAGTAGTCATACAAGAGCACTCTTCCAACACCCGTGAGCTTTACTACTGCAGGTCCCGAACCATCTTGACTTGGTTCCATCTCGACAGCTGAAAGGGTAGCAAAAACGTTTCTTCTTATTCTGTTCATCTCCAGGTGTTGTCTCCGTATACTCTCCAGTAAAACTATCAATAATTGCGACGATTGGAGCTGCTTGTATTCCTCCTTCATCTCCCGCCTTTTCAGCAGCTTCTTTCATACGCGTACAGTGCTCTTCATGATAATGTTGGGACACTTCCAAGGCCTTCTTTTGGAATGGAGTCATTTCAGAGTACTGAAAGGTGAGAGTACTACCAATGAGTAACGGAGATGGAGACTTGATGAAAGGACCAAGAATAGGAAGACCTCGTCGGCTGCTGTTTCTACCAGCACTGGCCGGTGCGTCGGTACTACCTTCCCTCTCCTCCTTCTCCAACGCCTCTTCATCTTCCCACTTCTTGGCATCCAACCGCTCCTTCCTCTCAACATACTCACGTTCCAACCTCTCACGTTCCATCTTCTTACGTTTCTGCTCACGCTTTTCAATACGTGCCTGAACGACATCCTTGGGATTAGTCCGACGCATAGCAGCGTATATTGCCTCTTGCATAGACTTTTGTTGTTCATTGCGGAAGTTGCCCTGTTGAGCCTTGAGGTTTTTATACATGTCATCATTGTTGTTCTCTTGATCATCTTTTTGTTGTTGCTGCTTACTTGTGTTGCTGGCGTCATTCTCATTGGTACTACTGCTGCTGTCAGCAGAATTATCTAAAGATTCCAAGTAGTTAGTCGCCTGAAAGGCAGTTGGTCGACGCTGTTGAGACAACATCCGATCCTTCCAAGTGATAGTTTTATCAGGAGAGGACTTCTTGTTTGAGAAAGTATCCGCAGCACCACCAACAGAACCAGGAAAGGAGGTAGGTACAAAGAACACAGATGTCATATTGATAGGCTCTACTCTTGGGACTCTCTTGAGGAGTTGGATGGGAGAAATGAACTTTTTGACTGGCTTGTCTTTGGTGGGTTCAATTGCCTTGAGTAGTGTTGGTGCTGATGGAGTTTCACTACTCTCTTCTTCTTCAGACTCTTCTTCTTGGTCCTCTGCAACAATATCACTGAAAGAGGTATCATCGACAAAATCCTCGAATATCAAGGGAGATGACACCATTTCATCACTTGAACTATCAGCAACTGGACTGTCAGTACAATAATCTTCTTGGCCAAACTCTTGACTAGCCTCTTGCTTGATCTGAAAATTAGTCTCCTTTTGGCCACGTGTGATCTTGACATCCACATCAACCGTAACATCCATCTTCCTCTTCTTCCCTCCGCTGCTGCTATCACTCTTCGGTGTCAAGAACGTTTCATCTGCATCCTCCTCTTCCTCATTGTTATTGCCCACGTTCAATATACCACAAATGCGTCTTGTGAATTCTACTGGTGATGGCAGTTGTAGATGTCACTAATGATGGAGATGATTGATATGGAGAGATTACAGTTTTGTTTGCTTGTAGCGAATGCGGCGACAAATACTCCACTGCCGCCGAGTTGAACTAGGTAGCAGTGCAAAAGAAGAATTATTTTCATTGTCGTTATCAATTGATTATTAAATTGATGGCGACAAGATGATGATGGCGTTGTCATTGCGTCGGTGTCGGGCGTCACTCTCTCAAATGTTCTGACGGCTCTAAATATACTTTGTGCCTACTGTGTGCTGCTGCGCTGCTGCTTCTGATTCTTGGATAGATGCTATTACAATATTGTACTCTATTATGGCGTTAGGCTGTTCAAATATCTTCTGTCATTGCAATTGATGGATGGCTGTAAGCGAAGGTGCGGCAGCTTTTCATCAAAGTTCTTTGTCTCTGGCAGCTTTGATGTCAAAAAAGTTCTGCTCGGTCGACAAAAGAGACAAAAGGTTCTGTTTTGCTTCTGCAGCTTTGCAAGGTCTCAATGGCATTTACTAGTTTTCAGATACGAATCTCTGATAAAAGATGGCGAAGCCGAACCGTCGATTCAGCCTCTCGATCGATTGGCTAAGATATTTTATTGATTCACTGGAACTTCATGAACCGCTTCTCCCATATCTTTGCAAGAACAACAAAAAATAGTAACAATGGCAACAGATTACGGCGGCATCGACGAGCTTCTTGGCTTATCTACCCCACGTGGAGGCGAACACGGCAATAATAATGGCGTCCCCTCTGGACCTGCAGTAGCCGTCAATAACGACCACGGTGATACTGCGATGGGCGGTACTCTACAAAATAGGGAGATGGAGGTTCCTAGGTGGTTGAGTACTACTGATGTTACAGGTGAGTTCACCATTAATTGCAATCAACTTCATTGCTGTGTCGAAAAATGAGGTGACTGGAATTGCATGAACACAAGATCGAAGATATGCATGATTTTTTATGGCATGATTTTAAAATCATCCAAATCCAATAAGCCCCCCCCACGCACTACTCCAATCGCTCACACATCTACACGCACACTTTGTCCAAATAATCCCCTCTATTTTCATGATATACCAACTACATACATAACCATATATACCCGCAGCCCATCTTGTTGGCCGTGGCAAAAAGAAGACCCTCGAAGAAGAATACGAAAGCACAATTGTCATCGCCGGTCACGGCTCTGGTACCAAAGACCCCAAAGTAGAAGGTTTCCACCTCCCACATCTATTCATTACAATGACGGGATATGACGTTCGCCAACTCGGTCGACTCCGTCGCGCTCTGGAGGACTCACTCATTGACTACGTAATTGAGAACACACCCGAACAGGAAGACAGTCGCAATGCTCCGCCCAGTTTAGGAAGACTTCTTTACTCTCTTGCCCTAAGTGCCGCCAATGCCTCACCCAAAACGAAGGATCATACTCCCAATCGAACTGTCCTTGCTAGATCACACTATCCAATGATTTATCACACCCGTCGTACAATCGAAGAGGGAGCAAATGGCCCAGCCACTAAAAAAGTTTGGATGAATGTTGTTGAATTACCCAGGATGATTCCACATCCGAATATCACGGTCGTTTTCTGGCTGGGAAACAAGGATCCCTCCTGGAATACTATCGTACCAAATTCAATTGCCGTGTGGATATTTATGGAGTTTGGGGAGATGATGATGATTTAATGTGTGCCCCGTATGTTTTGGTAACGAGTGAGGAAGGGAAGAGTAATGTGGATAGGTGTTTGCAATTTATTGAGCATAGAGTTAGGGAGCATGAGGAGAAATATGGTGCGAGTAGGGCTGGGGGGAGGAGAATTTTGAGGGGGGAGATGCAAATGAGTGATTCATAAGCAGCTCTTGTGGACTCTCTAGGGTATTAGACTTGATTGTGTGAGTCAGTAACAGACACACAGAGAAAGAGAGAGAGTAGAAGAAGGTCTTTCCTCCTTGATGGCAGTTCATCGTGAATGCAAAGAGAGAGAGAGAATGCATATGGCTTCGTAGAAAGTAATGAATTTAACAATGATTACCTGAGAAGACAAACGCTTCGTCATGGCGGATCAAACACAGCATGGATTTCAGATTGATACACTTCTCAATGAGCGCAGCCAAGAGATACGTATATAGGTTGGTACTGTCGCTCCATAGGTAGGACTGTAGGACCTACTTACATTTGAATTTGCAACACACAACCGACCCAACTCCTACGTATCTCTTACCCTTAGTTTGCATACGAGTAGTACCTCTCTATTATGTAGATGCGTCACAGAAAACGCAAAGCGCGCTTCCGATTTATTTCCTTGATGATTCTTGCTTCCAGCTTCAAGCGGGTGACGATCGAAGTACTTCTCACAATGAAATAAGACCTAATAGTACTGCGGCAACGGCAACAAACAACCAAAACTGAAGACAATAACAACGCAACAACAGCAGAGTAGAGTTTTATTTGAGTAGAAATCCCTGTGTGTTTGTGTTCGGTATGAAATACTGTAGAGATTCTGTGCACTAAAAACCATGACGAACAAAAATAATCACCATAGCCAGGCAATTGAAATTGCCGTAGACGCACATGCATCCCGATTGATACGAGAGCATTCCCCTGAAGAAGCATTTGTTGATTATTCGAGCTTGGGGCCATATGTTACCGAGAGTTTGCGAACCAACGCAAATGCAACAAATGATCTGATTGAATTATTAGAAGGGCAATGTCAAATGACACGTGACACTGCTAGCATGGTCATTGCTAATATCTGATCGGGCAGTGCGGACGGGAGATGTTCTTGTTCGCAGGTGACGATAAGAATTGTACCAATAAGAGCAATGGTCCTCGTGGAACTATCAGCAGCGGCGGCGGAGCATGACAATAGCCGTTCAGACGACATGTCTAGTGGAAGTAGTGATACGAGAAGAACACGAAGTAAAAGTCTTGGTTCGGAACCGTTGGCTTACGATGTCAGCTTTCTTGGAAAGATATTACACGATGCCATGGTGATGCCGACAGGGCATTCTTCTTCTGCTCCGGCCGAAGTGGATCTCTCTGCCGCGTTTGCTACCGCTGCACCTACCGATATTTCTGTGACCAATGAGCACAACTCCATTATGTCTTCCTCAGCAGTAGAAGACATGAATATTGGCATTCTAAGAGCACCCAATAGCTTTGATATTGATCCTTTATCTTCGGCATCTTTTGCGGTGGATAATAATCCCAACAAAGCACGAAACAAACAACGCAGTGTCACCTTTGATGAAACTCAATCATCGACATCGTTTTTGTGGTATAACACTGCTTCCTCTCCGGCTGTAGGACCTATAGTTATGAAAGAGGATGACGATGTGCAGTTCAACCCGCTTGGAGGGATTTTGGATGTGTTGGATTTGGAAGAGGAAGGGGGGCAGCAGCAACTGCAGCAACAACAACAAACCCATTTTTCCGTCATGGAAAGCATTTTAGAAACAAGTTTTGCTACGGTGGATAGTACCAAGTCAGATGGACTCAACAATGAGGAGGAGAACGAGAAGACAATAATGGCACCAATTGCGTCAACAGTGCTAGGTATGCAAGGAGGTGTCAATCATGACTCTCTTCTTCTTCCCCAATGTCAACTGATCTTAGATCCAAAGGAGAAGGAAGCTCAAGCTTCATCATCACCACCGTCGTCTTCTTCACCATCATCAGATTTTCCTACCCTCGGAGAAGCATCTGACACCAAGTCATTATCTCAGAAACAAAATGGAACAACTGGAAAAGGCCGTAAATCAAAGAAAAAGAAGGAAGCCAATGATCTAGCCGCAGCACTATTCCGTCCATCGCGTTCTCGTTCGAATAGTCTCTTAGATAATTCCAATCAACGACCTCGGGCACTATCACTTGCTTCTTCTTCAATGCTACGACCATCATCTGCAGATTCGCCATTGTTTCCAGCACCTAGCTCTGGCAACGGTGGTGTCGGAATGGGATCATTGCTATCTCAATCTCTTGAAAATGCTGCCGCTGCTGCTGCAACCGGGAATGCAAATATTGCTACATCCCCTTCATCCGAAAACAATACTGCAGCATCCTCACCGTCAGCCATGACCAGCAATAACAGCAGTATACAATCAGAAATGATTTCAACAACTCAACTCCTCCTCACTCTCAATTCTCACTTGGGAACAGAGGCTGCAACCCTCGCATCTCAATTGACCGATGGTGATTTGAACCTTGCCCAATATTTGATTGAAGCCGCACGATCTGATTCATCTTCCGATGCACGCGCCAACACTGCCAATACCAGCAATCGTCGGTCTCGTATTTGTCGGCATGAACTACGTGGGACTTGCTACCGATCCGATTGTCCGTACAGTCACGACTTGGGTGGTGTCACTTGTCTCTTTTGGCTACGTGGACGGTGCCGTGGTGAAAGTTGTCGATTTATGCATGGGTTTGCGGAAAGTTTGTTGGATGGAATTTCGGAGGAGTATTTGAATGAGAAGCGAGAACAGGATGCCAAGAAGAAGGAAGAGGAGGGAAAGAAGATTCAGACTGGCAATTTATTGCAACACAATCAGAACCAATGGACTGGTGCATCTGCGGGTAAAAACTTGTCCAAGTCACTGCCAACTCAGGGATTTCTGTTTTTATCACCATCGCAGGGAGGTACTGATTCTTCTATGACGACGGTATGGAGATGACCAACAGTAGAGAAGAAATACAAAAGTAATAGACTTCAGGAAACAATGCATGCCTCCGAGTATTTAACTACGCACGCTCTTTCCAACAAGGTCTGTCCGGAAATTCATTCCTCCCCTTCTTTCACTTTCGTCAGCCGACAAACGCAAGAGCATGAAGCTGCACCCATCACCCCCATCTCCATGGCGTGGTAACACTCCTAGCTAGTAACGGCATCTCTTTTGATGCATGTAGAACAATATTAAAGAGAAAAAGCAGCTACGCCAGTATAGTGCCAGAATTTCGTCTTCGTTTTCAATCGAGCGTTCTACATTTAAACGATGACCAGCGAGATGATGCGATGCATAACTGATGTCTGTGGCTGCTATCACCACAAACAATGTACAAAGAAAAGCGGTAATTTATCGCGGAGAATTTCAGCAGTCACTATGCTGTCATTAATGATATGTATGTGTGGCTTGAATGCTTGTTCTTCGCCCATGTTGGTGGGTGCATTTAGTAGTTGGACAACGGCACGGCACAAGTCACAGAGAAATAGTGAATCGCAACTGCAATCATTTGGATGCAACCCAAGCCATCATTTTAGCGGTAGGAGGAGATCCAATTATATAGCTTCGATTGTATTATGCCGGTCTACCATTAGTGATGAAACAGAAACAACCACTTTTCAGATCAACGGTGCTGCCAGCGACGCTTTGAATGGTGCTGCAAATGGAGCTACAAACGGAGCTAGTAATGGTTTATCTAACGGAGCTGCCTTAAATGGTGCTTCTCTGAATGGTGCTGCTTTAAACGGTGTTTCCAATGGTGCGTCTTTAACAAATGGATTACATGTAGAAACAGAAACTCACAACGGGCATCAAGCAGACAACAACATCAACCAAGAGCATGGCACAGAATCAAGTGATGAAGAGGATGTTCCTTTACCTACCGTCAATGGTGGTTACAGTCACACTTCTGCATCCAAAGCTAAAATATCTGCAGCCAACAAGGGTAAAACTCCCTGGAACAAGGGCAAGACTCGTTCAGAAGAAGTCAAAGCCCGCATAGCAGAGGGTGTACGGCGTAAAAACCGAGAGCGATTCCTTGCAAAACTGGCCGAGGAGGGGATTACGGAAGAAGAATTTAATGAGAGGAGGAAGGCTGAGAGACGGAAGAAAGATGCGGAGCGACGTGCACGCAAAACTGCAAAGGGAGGATATACACCAACGGAAGAGACGAAGAAAAAGATATCGAACATACTGAAAGAAAAGTATGCCAATGGTGAAATCAAACGCAAACCACGTGATCCAAGCACGGTACGCAAGGGCTTCAAACACTCTGAAGAAACGAAGCAGAAGATTCGTGAATCTCTGAAACGCAAATGGGCCGAAGACTCTGAGTACAGAGAATTGATGACTAATAAGACAGTGGCCTCGGGAGTTGTAGGAGAATCTGTTCGCAAGCGAATTGCTGAAACTCTTAAGCAGAAATGGGAAGATCCTGAATTCCGTGCCTCGATGATGGAGAAGTTTAAGAAGCGAAAGACTAGTTCGGGGGCTCGTGGCAAGGCACATCGAGAAAAGATTAGTGCAGCCATGAAGAAAAAGTGGATGGATGAGGAGTATCGTAAACGAGCTACGGATGGAATGGCAAAGGGAAGGGAAAAGATGAGTAGTATGGTGAGGGAAGCCAAGCCACTCGCGCCAAAGAAGCCGAAACTGAAGAAGGCTGCCGCAGTAACTAAGGGGAAGCTAACTTCAGTTCAACCTCTAACAAAGGTAGCTGGGAAGAAGACTGCAACGAAACGGAAAAAGAGAACGACGAAAAAGAAGAGCGCAGCAAAGGAGGGTGATGTCTCTCTGACTGCAGTGAAACCAATAACAACAACACCCAAGAAGAGCACAGTAAAGGAAAAGCCCAAGGAACCAGAGCCAGATGGTAGCATTTCACGGTTAAGAGAAGAACGGCGAGACTTGTACGATTTGTTGTATGGAGATGAAGAGGATGATGATGACGACCACACCCATGTCGAAGCAACGCCGCCGACATTGGTGTCTCTTCCTCCAGCTAGCCCTCCCACTGTCCGTCGCACTCCCAAGACGCGTCGAAAAGCAGAAGAAACCATCGCGGATAGGGAAGACCCTAACCACTTGGGTTCGAGCCTGCTGGGCGGTGGCTCGATATCTTCGTTATTGGAAGATGATGATGATCTTGATGACTTTGATCCGTACGGTTTAAGTAATTATTAACCACATTCGGCTACGAAGAAGTCACTTTATGCATGTAGTTTTTTTCCTTTTCCGTTAAATAGCCACGTTTATACGAAGTAACTTCCTTCGATATTTCTTGCGTATCCAGCTCCTGCAACTCCGAACAAGATACGACTGCTTAGCACACCATCATGCATTGTCAACTCCTTCTGGAGATCCTTCAAATCGATAGTATCAGCTCCAAGTTCAACATCAATTACATTGTAAGCAAGATCACCTCTCGAAGTATTGATTTGTTGAAGAATGTTGATTCCGTGCTTGGCGAAAACATCAGAGATGTAGGCAAGCATACCTGGAACGTTTTGGGTTGCAACAGTCACGCGAATAGATCCCTCCTTTCGCTCGGGAAGAGCGGCGGCAGGGAAGTTGACAGAGTTTTGAATTGTTCCGTGTTCTAGGTAAGCTTGGATAGTGTCAGCAGCCATGGCAGCCTTTATACGAAGAATTGTAATGCATGATGTGAGAAAAGAACACAGCATGTGCAACGCACACATGCAAATAATATACTCATGCAATACTCACAGCAGTCTCTTCGGCCTCCTCGGTAGAAGCACCCAAGTGAGGTAACAAAATAGCATTCTTGTGATTCCAAAGCAAGTCATCAGGGAAATCACTGATGTACCTTCCATCACCTGCATCCAAGTATTCCTTCATAGCATCACTATCCACAAGTTCCCCTCTTGCAAAGTTAAGCACCACAGCATCATTCTTCATGTGCGATAGAACATCCTTTCCAATAATTCCATGAGTTCCACCCTCTCCTTTGATATAAGGAATATTGAGTGAAATATAATCCGCTTCGGCAACAGCACTCGAGATAGAATCAGCAATACTAATTTCTCTTGGAAGTTTCAATGCACTCTCAATACTCAAAGCAGGATCATACCCAACAGTCTTCATTCCAAGTGCACTAGCCTCACGAGCAGTAGCAGCACCAATATGTCCCATACCA
Organism: Skeletonema costatum; assembly: GCA_018806925.1. NCBI lineage: Eukaryota > Bacillariophyta > Thalassiosirophyceae > Thalassiosirales > Thalassiosiraceae > Skeletonema > Skeletonema costatum. The sequence continues at coordinate 25,904 of JAHBBA010000866.1, read as the reverse complement.
ATAATCGCCAATGTCTTCCCAGCAATTTCCCGTCCACCAAACATGGATTTGTCCTTCTCCACACGCTCCTTCTGCAATCCCTGTTCTCCAAGTTGTGTCATGTGATTAATCCCCGCAATCAACCGACGACTTCCCAAAAACAATCCACAAATCACCAATTCTTTCACTGCATTGGCATTGGCACCAGGAGTATTAAACACGGGAATACCAAGTTCCGACATGCGTGCCACGGGAACATTGTTGGTTCCGGCTCCGCATCGGGCGATGGCACGGACGGAGACGTCTACCTCGGATTCTTGGAGTTTGTGACTACGTAGGAGGATGGCGTGTGCGTTGTTGTTTTCCCAGTCTTCTTTGACTTCGTAGTTTTTGGATGGGAAGCGGGCAAGCCCCTGTATTTGCGTGTGATGATGTGCAAGAAAACATGATGATGAGTTTATATAATATCATTGATGATGTATATGAAGTTTGTCATTTCATATCTACATTGCATAGATGTAGTTGTAGCTCAACAAACCGACACGGTAACATTCCAAACGTAGAAAGAATGATTGCGTCGTTCCATCAAGCCTTTGATATTTGTCAGATAGCGACTTGTAGTGAGGTGGTATAAGATACAACCTACAAGTTATTAAGTCCGACATATTGTGTTGTTCATGCATACTTTGTCTGCATGCATGAATGCGAATTTGCACACATCATATGTGCATTTTCAACGCTGTAAAATCACAACATATGAGCAAAAGTCAACTGTCGTCACTCAAACTTACCAACGGACTAATCTTGTTAAAAGTCTCAATATGAAACTTTCCCTCAGTTTGATATTCGGATGAATCCTTTTCCCAACCGCTGGAGAAATGATCAAAGTCGACTGGAGCGGATGCGAAGCATCTTGTGGATGCTCGTGCAGCGGAAATTGTTCGTCGGAGTGTGGTGGCGAGCATGATGATGATTGGTTCAAATATTGATGATGATGATGTGTGAGAAGTAGTGGTTGGCTGTTAGATGCAGCTTTATGTATGGTTTTCAAATCAATGCTATCATCAATGACGATGACGAGGAGGGTTTTCAAAGAAGCATTTTTGATGCGGCGAGAATGGGCGGAAGGGAAATAAGCGCCTGGCCTTCGACGTGCGACTGAATCTTTCTTCTCCTTTTTTTTTGCACAAAAAATATAAAATGAGCCAGAGAAATGTGAAATGTGTCTGTCTTCATTGATACCATTGCAAACGAAATCAATCAACTGCCTCTCCGTTATACGCGCTGCATCCTGCATATATCATTATTCTCCTCGTTATTATACCTATAAAATTCCTACAGAAACAGTATCATCATGCCAACCAACCTAGCAGATGCAGCGACATCCTCAGCGGTGTTGTCATCCTCAATGAAACGCAAGGAAGATGGCAATCGTCTCTTCGCCAAGAAAATATACAGTGCCGCAGTAGCTTGCTATCGTGCCGGACTGGATGATTTGCCTCCGTACGACAAGACAAGAATTGAGCAAGGCGCTAACAACAACAATAACAACAACAACAACGCGACAGATGCTATCAACGAAATTATCAATCTCGAGGTAGGCCTAAGATCCAACATTGCATTAGCACTCCTAAAACTAGCCGAAGAGAAGCAACAACCACCATTGCCGGGAGGAGTGGCCACCAATAATCCGAATGAGGTGCGAAAGTTATATGTAGAGATAGAGCAGGAATGTAATATTGGGTTACAGTTGGATTCGATGAATCCGAAATTGTATCATCGTAGGGGTTTGGCTAGACAGTACTTTGCAGAGCAGTTGCAGTGTGCTAGTAATGAGAGTGATGATACTGATGATGAGGGACAACAACAACAACTTGTGGAAGATCAGTGGAAATTAGCAGAAAAAGACTTTTCCTGTGCCCTTGACGTTTTAAAAAATGAAAATGAACAACAAACTAAGCAAATTGCTGACGCTTGCAAGGTCTTGGAAAACCTTCGGTTGACCAAGAAGAAGAGTCAAACTATGAAAGAAGAACGAAATACTTCGGTAGAAAAGCAGCAGCAGCAGTCGTTCATTCCGCTACAAATACAATCCAATGGACACACCGAACAACCAAGCGAAAATAGTGATGGAGTACCACCATCTCCCCAAGCTCAACGAGACTACATTCAACAATTGCTATCACGATGTACTACCAACCCAACGATAATCAACGGTGAGGCTTACTTTCTCATTAATATGAATTGGTGGCAATCGTGGTGTTGCTATGTTGGTCTCTTTTCAATGTATACTGGGGAAGGAGGCAACAACACGAATAATGGACGGAGCCAAACACAAATCAAACAGCATTGCCGACAAATTGATATATCCAATCAACAAGTATTACAGTTGCTACCACCAGGTGCAACGCTTCCACCGTATTTGGAACAGGATAGAAATCTGGCGCTGCGTCCAAAGACGGAAGAGAAAAAGAAGAAAAGTGTTAGTAATAGTGATTCGTCCACCTCGTCGGATGATTCGGATGACGATGACGAGTTTGCTACTTTCAAGAAGTCACCTCCTCGCCCAGGCGCCATCGACAATGCATCATTGATTTTACCTCACAACAATGAAGGATGGTGCTGCACCATTGAATCTGCTCAACTCGAACAACAAATCAAGAATGAGAACCAAGGAGGGAATGATAGTAAAGACACATCCTCCGTCTTGCTACGAAATCATTTAGTGAGAGGATATCACTATGAATTACTCCCACGAGAAGCCTATGGAGCGTTACGAACTTGGTATGGAGAATCCTCTCCTCATATTGTGCGAAGGGTGGTAGTGAATGCTGCTGATGATGGTACAAGCAACACTCAACAACGTGTGGAGCTGTATTCAGAGCATTGGGATGTAATTTCTCGTCGATCATCCAGTCGGAGCAGCAGCGGCGGCAGTAGCAACAATGCCTCGTTGAAATGCAGCGCGTGTGGTTCACCCACAGGGAAATCATCTTGTCAAAGATGTGGTGTTGCTCGATATTGCAATCGAAAATGTCAGGTGAATCATTGGACTTATCACAAAAAAATGTGTTCCACACTGAACAAGCGGAAAGAAGAGGGTAGTTTGGAAGCAGACAACAATTCTTCAAATGTTGTTCTTGATTCGGCATGGGGGAGGGTTGGGCTGAATAATTTGGGCAATACGTGCTTTCTGAACTCGGCTATGCAGGTAAGTCATCAACATGAGTTGTCATTTGTTTCTTACGGTGTCTATACAAAACTCATTCATCTTTTGTTCCTTTTCAAACATCTTCCAGTGCATGATGCATGTTGCACCACTGACAAGATACTTCTTGTCCGACAGATACAGTGTCGATATAAACACTCACAACATACTTGGAACAGGTGGTAAAGTCGCTAAAGCATACTCAGCTGTATTGAGGGAACTTTGGATGGGCAGTCACCAGTATCAAAATGTGAGCCCGACAGCTCTCAAACGTGCTATTGAGTTGTTTGCGCCTCAATTTAGTGGTGCCTCGCAACAGGATTCTGCGGAGCTTATTACGTATTTGCTAGATGCGTTGCATGAGGATTTAAATAGAGTGAAGAACCCTCCATATGTGGAAATGCCTGACGTCGATCTGGGAAGGAAGTTGTCCATCAGTGGAGCAGAGGTAAGAAAGTACTTTTATGTCAAAAGAGCCCAGGTTCAGTATGTTGATGTTTTGCCAAGCTAATGCACATTGCCTAATAATTTCCTTGTTCATTTCACAGGCGTGGCAACTTTCCTGCCTTCGTAATGATAGCTTTGTGTATGACAACTTTTATGGTTTGTACAAGAGTAAATGTGTTTGCCCTCTGTGCAACAAGGTAACAGTCAAGTTTGGTGAGTGGTCTTGATGTGGTGATTTAGTGCTGCATTCTTAGATTGGCACATGCTTACATTTCTCTTTCCTTCTCATGGTGACAAAAAGACCCTTTCAATCACATCACTCTTGAAATACCACAACAACCATTACGGCATATTGCTGTCTTGCTAATTCGAGATTGTGCTGAAACGGGACCACAATTACCAACTAAATACTGCGTGTCTCTCCCAAACACGGCAAACATATACAGCTTGAAAGAAAAGCTTAGCGAAGTCACTGGCGTGTCCCTAGAACGTCTTTGCCTTTGCGACGTTGATTTCGAAAAACATGGATTTAGAGGAATGTACAACAAGTGAGTATCATGCAACCACATACAAATTTTCTACACATGAAAATGTCTTGTTCTCATGTCCAATCTCCTTGATCTTTACCGCAGCGACCAACAACCAATCTCTGTGATACCCCAAGTGATCAAACACTTGGTAGTTGCTTATGAAATCGCTCCTCTTGACGATAAGACCCAGATTCACTGCGCCCTGACTCACTTTGCAGTGGACTCAAATCTCGTGGATGTAGGTGGAATCAACCGTCGACCAATTGGAACACCAATTTTTCTTTCGTTTGATCCTTCGTTGAGCTGCGCTCAGATTTATGACAAGATATTGATGTATGTGATTTCGTTTGCCAAGATAGATTCGTCTGGATCAATGTCAAAGGAAGCCTTGAGATCAAATCTACGTATCAGAATCGAAAACGAAGGCCGATCTTTACTAATTCCGTCAGATGCAAAGGAGACGCTACCAGCCATTCTTGGTGATGTATTCGCAGACTCTATCATCCATTTAATCGAGTTGGAATGGGTTGATATCGTTGGTTCGAGGATTCATTTGTCAAACTTTCGTTCAGCCGCATGTCATCCTAGTTATTTGGAGCAAGAGAAGAAACTTGGTTCAAGCGATCCATCTTCCGTGTCTCTTTATGAATGTTTCGAGTCTTTCACACAACCTGGTAAGTTGGTTTGCCACGATGCGTTATGTTGACTGCATTTGCCGACTAACTTCTCACGATTTTCTTTTTCCTGCTTAATTGAAGAGCGTCTTGATGACGAAAACATGTTGTATTGCTCTGGATGTAAGAAATACGTACAAGCAATGAAGACAGTAACACTTTGGAGGATACCCAAAATTCTGGTTGTCCATTTGAAACGATTTGAATATAGAGGAACATTCAACAGAAGTAAGATTGGTGTACTAGTTGATTTCCCACTGGATGGATTGGATTTGGATAGTCATTCTCCACAAAGTAGTGTTGCGGAAGACGACTTCGTAGATGATCACGTTCCTATGATGTACGACTTGTTCGGCGTCGTTAATCACTACGGCAGGATGGGTTATGGCCACTACACAGCCCATGCTCGCCGATGGGATGAAACAGGAGCGGAACGAGAATGGGCGGAGTTTGATGATGAGAATGTAACAGGCGTTGCAGATACAGACTCAATCGTCTCTCCGGCGGCTTACGTCCTCTTCTACAAGCGACGTTTGTTTCTTTAAGATAGGTTACATTCGTTACGCTTTACTATCTAATTGCTCAAGACCGGAGCTGATTGTTTTCATCTTGGGTGATTTCGGTCCATTTTGGGCTTTGTTCATGATGCGACTCACTTCAGCTATGTCATCTGCCTTTCCACTTTGGAGAAATAATACAATACAAGTAATGTCGTCCGTTCTTAGCTCATAGTTCAGCCACTGCTCGTAACTAGCCTCCAATAGCTTTGTACATGCATGAAGTGGATCGTCGCATGCAACGCATATATCGATCATGCGTTGATTCGTTAAGAACTCAAACACGCCATCGGATGCAATTACTAAAATCTCATCTCCTTTGGTAACTCTCTTGGTCAGTATTTCAGGTTCCCCATTGACACCAATATCTTCAGCTATAGAGTCGCCTAATGACCGAGAGAAGGCAGTGCCTGGATAGTTATGATCCTGGCAGTAAACTCTTGGCATATCACCCTCTTCGTCAATATCCACACCCAAATTGAAGTCGTCAACATTTTCGTCTATGGGTTTGCGCCCCTCCAACTGATCAATAGTCCTGATGCGAGCACCAGCTTTTTCGAGACGTTTTCGTTCATCCCTACGATACGGTGTCTGATCATCTGACAGTGGAATGGCTATAATACTGCCAGGCTCATACTTGACTCCAGTTGCATCCACCAACTCGCTGTCACCCTCGGAACTGATTTCTTTCTTCTCTTCTTCGGCAGGAGTTCCTTCAAGCCCAACTCCTCCGACTCTATAGCCTAATACAGCTCTACTATCACCAACATTCGACACTGTCATCCTTCCAGCATGAAACCCAACAGAAATGGCAGTAGTTCCACTTAGAAAATCTTTGACCTTCTTTTCGTCATGCAGTTCATTGTTACATTGAATATGAGCTTGTCTACAAACATCTATATACTGCTTCTCATCCAAATATGGCCAGCTACTAGGATGGAATGCATTCTTTGGCTTCTCCTGCTTATTCTCAGTCATGGTCTTGATCTTTTTGGCATTCAAAGCAGCTCGCTCTTTCTTAATTTTCGCTGCCAAGATCGAGGGCAGCCTTTTCTTTGCAAAGCGTGCACAATCATGGCCCTTGTCTCCGTGACCATCAAATACTGCAAAGAAGGCATCTCCTTCTCCTGCTCCAAATTTACTGCCACAGATGTAGTAGTCATCCTGATTCTCCTTGTGTGGATCATCGGGATAATAACCACGCTGTGTGAGAGCTGCATATCTCACCCGAATCAGGTCTTCTCCATTGCCCGATTTCACATCACCAAGAATAGTCTCCTTGCTCTGCACACTCCCCATAACACGCTTCACCACCTCCTCTGCCACAAGATGCCCAGCATCATTCAATTTTGGAGGCGTCTTGTCATTATTTCCTGCCCCAGCCGCCTGAGCAAGCGCCTTGGACCGCTTGGCGGCTATCTTTTCTTTCTCGGACTTGCTGTGGATACGCTCGGATTTGTCGATACCGCGGCGGCCTCCCATGACACGCTCAGTGACGCTGAGGTCCTCTTCATGTTGTTGGGTGGATTGAGTGCAGCCCATGGTAGCGTTAATATGTCATCATGGAGGAGGCAGGACTTCGGTTTGATTTGAAGAGGAAGATTCAAGATTTTTTTTATGTGAATCTTCTGATTATCGTAACCGTGAGTAGTCAAATACCCTAAACCCCCTATAGGCGAGGGGGTGGAATTTGGAATTGGAATGAACGATAGTCGATATTGTAGTCGTCGGAGGGAAGCAGCAGATGCCGTCTAACAAAAGTTAAATAGTTACAAGATGCCTCTACAAATCTCAAACGCGCTTTGATCAAAGATAGTTGCGTGGAACTTGAGGTTACTTTGGGAAATTCATAATGATCGTACGTTCCAGTTAAGTAGTATCATACGAATATAACCATGAAAACCCATTGCTGAAATTCAAGCTCTACGAACTCTACGGAAGCTCTGTGTCTGGCGTCCTTCAATTGTTGATACAACTATTTTCCGACTCAAAGGTACCAATGGAGTGCGACGACGACGTTTGTTTGAAGTCGCACTTGGTGCAGCGGTATCAGAAGCGAGATCGGGAGTGGAGATGCGTGTTTTGTACGTTTTATCTTCTCCTTCGTCATCGCTGCTGCTACTGCTGCTACTACTTGATGAAGAGTCGGAGTCTGAATCAGACGAACTACTACTGTCAGAAGATGAACTGCTGCTTGAAGAGTCACTACTCGATGGCACATCTGGTGTAGAATCTGTCGATTTTTCTGGAAGACGACCTCTGTTGGTTGGAAAGCTAGCATCTTGTGTGCCAGGCACTTCCTCCTCCTCTTCCTCCTTTTTACCTGGCTGCGACTTTATGGTTTCTTTAGAGATGAGCTGACCGCGTCCTAATGGCAAAGTAGGTGCCTCATCTCCTCCTCCCTTCTTGCTGGGTTGCGTCTTTGCAACCATTTTTGTATCATCTTGGGACGTAGGCTCACCACGATCAAGCGGCATATCAGCTGCGGCGTCTTTCATTTCTTCGTCATAATCATCATCACTATCGGAGTCAGAGCTAGACTCGGTAGAGCTGCTATCACTGCTACTGGTGCTCGAATCCGATCCATCACTTTGATTGGGTGTTTCTACGGTATCATGACTCATTGAAGAATCTTTCTCGGCATCGTTAGCCGTGACTTTTTCTTCATCTTGTTTGCTACTCTTTTCTTCTTCATCTGAAAATTGCAGCAAATCCTGCGATCGTTCCTCAGAACTTGTACTACTTGTCGACGAAGAGTCTGATGACGAGCTATTGGTAGATCCTTTCTTGCCATCGTTTTCAGCATCAGAGTCTTGCAATGTGTCACCGTTTTCATTGAAAAGATTTGTTGGGAGCAAAATTGACGCCTGGCTAAGATTGAGATTGACATTTGGATTGTTTGGCGTAGATGAAGATGCATCACTACACGGAGAACAGTCAAATGTAACTTTGTCAATGACTTCATTTGCTTTCTCATTTTCCCCGGCCTGCTCTTCTTCAGTGTCGCTGTCGTCGTCAGAACTTTCACTGTCACTTGATGATGAAGAATCCGATGAAGAACTGCTACTTGATCCAGATGAAGACTCCTCCTTAGATTGGGGAGAAGGATCTACTCCGGATGCTGGAGTTTCATCGACTGGTTCTACAGCAACCTTCGATTCATCCGCCTTGGCAGATAATGCACTACATTGGATAGATTCTTTTACTACCACCACGTCACCTACTCCACTCTCATCCTGTTTGTCTTCTTTTTCGTCTTCGCTGTCAGAATCGGAGCTCGACCCGGAAGAGCTGCTATCACTACTGCTGCTATCGCCACTGCTGCTTGAGGCAGAGTCGTCATGGCGAGTTGAAGTAGAGCGATTGGGTACTTCTTCTGTCTCACTCTTCGCTGCACACTCCAAGACTTCGCCATTGACCTCTTCATCCGCACCAGCATTACCACTTTCATCAGCTGCATTACTTCCAGAAACTTTATCATCTTCCATTGCATTTGCATTTTCTCCAGCCTTCTCTTCCTCTTTCGCTTCGTCACTTGAGCTGACAGACTTCACAGTTTTGTCGTTGACTTTATTCTCCTCGGGTCCATTGCCCTCAACAGCATCATTCTCTGGCTTATTTTTGACTCTTTCCGCGTATTTCTGCGATAATTTCTCCGTCTCGGAGGAGAAGACGCTGCCCTGGACACCTTCATCCGTTGCTTTATTGACATCAGTTTCTTCTTCAATTTCAGGCCCTTCATCTTCTTCTACCTCCTTGTTGGCCTGCATTTTTGAATCAGCTTGGGATTTAGGCTGATCATTATCAACTACTGTAGCAGTTGTAGAGTCTTCCATTTCTTCGTCGTCGTCATCTTCGTCATCATCATCACTATTAGAATCAGAGCTTGAACCGGAAGAGCTGCTGTCACTACTACTACTTGAGCTAGAGTCAGATTCATCACCACCACTTGCATCCGACTCTGACCTCTTCGGACTTTCTTCTTCCTTTGAATCTGCATCTACCATCTTTCCATGTTCCTCTAACGCTGCAGTCAACGGATTCTGTTTCCTCCCTCTCTTTTTCATTACTTTCGGTTCCGGAGCACTGGGGAATGCACTCGCGATACTCATTATCTCAACAGAAACATTGTTAGCTTTGGATTCTGTCTTAGTTTCGGCTTCATCTTGGTCATCCTCAACGCCACGATCGTTCGGGGAAGCTTGCGGTACATCATCGGAGTTTTTGTCTTCTGAATCATTGTGCATAACAGCTTTATGTTTCGACAGCTCTTCCTCTCTCCTTGCTTTCTTTTGTGCATTCTCGCCTATTTGGCCGGAACTAGAACTTTTATCAGCACTTTCTTCCTCTATCTCTGCTTTACGCTTCGAATCTACCATACTGACGAATTCTGCCTTGGGGTTATTATCAGTAACGGCTGTCGAAGCTGGTGGTTTGTCATCCTCTGCAGAATCAATATCCTTCGTTTGTGAGGAAGTGCCATCGTACAAATTTTCTGCCAGGTAAGATTCGTCTGGTGCTGCTTCTTGCATGTCAACGTCGTTGCTATGCTCTCTTGTGGAATCTTCCCAAGCAGTAGCTAAAGCGGATGGAATTCCGTCTGTAAAGAAAATAAGGAGGGCAGGCAAGGTCTATTGTTAGAAAGAATTGTGATGATATGTAGATTGGAAAGATTTCCGTTTCACTTACTTGGGTAACGCGTTGTTGAGTTGACATCTTCCGAGTTGTTACGTTTGTTAATCTGGTTGACATCGGTGATTTCTTGTCTATCACTGTTGTTATTCCCTATCTGATCATTCTCTACCTGAGAGACTACTTCACTTCCCACTTCTTCACTGTCTACTTTGTCCCTGTCTAGGTCTTCGCTGTCTTCCTTCGAGCCTCCTTCAATGCATACATTCGCTTTGCTTGTATTCGCCGTGCCTGGCCGATGCCCATACTTTACACTCAAGATAAAATCAATCACGTCTCCGCCTCTACCATCGCATGTATTCATACCATTTGGCATGATGGGCACATCAGCGGACTCGTTTGCACACAGAACAACCTTAACTGTAGGACTTGGTGTAGCCTCTGCATTTCGAAACCCTTGTCGTATCTTTGCAAATGAAGTCTCGTCGCCAGCAACATGATACACAATGCACGCCTCTTCTAGATCAGGAGCATAGGTCTGTATCAATATTTTCAAGTGATGTAAGTCTGTATTGCGATCATACTGGTTACTGATGCAACTTTTGGTGATGCTTCTGTTGTTGTTACTTCCAACGTATATTTTCCGTATGAAGTACGTTATAAAATCAGATATACTACTTGGCAATTCTACTGACTCTTCTGCATCAACATTATAATTTTTGCTACCCGTATCATGTGCTGATTGCAGCTTGAGAAGCTCCAGTCGCTTGTTTTGATAGTAACTGAATGGAACATCATCTTCGGAAATGGCAAGTGCAAGACGTACACGAAGTGTGACGTCTTGAGACAGAGACGACAACATGGTCATGAGGTAAGTGATGGCAGCCTACTTGGCTTGGCTCTCGCAGCTGCTGGCTCGCGAGCGAGGGAGGGAGAGGATTTTGGCCGCGCAATTTTTACCGCTCTGTGACAGAGCGCGCAATTTTGGTTTTATTTTGAGATCTTGCAAATTCAAAATTCAACATGCATCCCAACAATAGATACCAGGTACAATATAAAAGGAAAAGGAAGCGCACAAGAAGAAATCCATGAGGGCAATTGCAGTCAGGACCAGGACCAGGACGGCCATGCTACTAGTACTGGTACCACTGGCATTGGTTATTCCGTCATATTATTCACCATTATACAATCACAACAACGGGTCAAATAACTTCAATGAACAGCTCACAAATGTTCATCGTTCACATCTCCCTCCGCCAAATAACGTCAGGGCGCAGGTGAAGTACCTAACAGTTGAACATGACTTAAGTGAAGCATACTCAGGAAGCTGGTGGACATCCATCTCCAGCTTCCTTCGATACGAAGTAGTTGAAGTTGTATCCCCCTCCCAAGAAGGTGCTTCTTTTGAACTTTTCAATGCCAATATTGACAAGGTTAGAATGACTAAGGATTGGTTAGATTTGTCTGTAGAACATATGAGTAAATGGTGGAAGATTGTTGAGGGCAACGTCCCAGCACTTAATAGAGTCATTCATATCTTGAGAAAATACACAACATCAAGGAGAATTGTCCATCATGATGGAAAAGATGTTACACAAAAGACGCTTGTAGTGATTGCTTACTCACCATACGACAAAGCTCAACTAACGAAGTGGTCTCTGGCAGCAACTATAGCATCGCATATATCAGTTGGTATGGGAAGAATTGTCGTATCTGGAAGATTGCCTGAGGAAGAAGAGCTTGTATTAGAAGCTTTTGATATTGTGAAAAAGCAATTTCAGGTGAACAGCCCTACGGAACTTTCTTTTTGCCTTGCCATGAATGAAGCAACAAATGATGCAGGTACTCATTTTAACATTCCAAAGTCTGCTCTGAAAAAGCTACGTCGTGTCCTTCTTGGGAATGCCACTACTGAGGCTGAGGGCATTGATTGCTGGCTAGGAGAAACCTCAAACAAGATTCACAAAGCAACGAAGGCAAATATTGTTGAAAGCAAGTGGAAATACATCTTTTTCACTGAGCAAGACATTCTCCTTGCTACTCGTCCGTCTTCGCTTGTTGCAATGGGAGCAGCATTGGATCAGGGGTATGTCTTGGCCCCGCATAGATTACAGCCAATCCCTCATGGGAGCGATTTTAAGGGATTGGAAGTTGCTAATGACACGGCCTGCATTATACCTGCAGCTGGACCTTTCGAGCATGTGTATGATGTCGATTCAAACAAAATGTCTTGTTGTGATGCCGGACGATTCAAACCGATGACAATATTTGAACCATATGATAACTTTTGGTGGCAATCTGGATTTTCCAAGGCGTCTCCTGATGATTATGTGACTGCTCACAAGCATCTACTGCTATATCCTTTGATTCGGCTGACAAATGGAACAAATGTCGTATTTTGTTGGCAGTGAACACGGGAAGTTGTGTCATCCACATTTTGGTGCTGGCGTGTGTTAGTGTTCGGTTGTAAGCAATTCAGGTTGCTGTTCTTTTCAATTCGTGGCGGAAGCGAAGCGAACTCCTCGGAAATAGACCTTAACAAAACGTGGGCACACTCCTATGTAGTACTACCTCATAAAATCAAAACAGCGCAATCGATCATTACTTCGGAAAGACTGAAGACTGTATCATCACAGAACCATTTTAGTAAAATGAACAACCAAGAACATATTATCATGGCTATCCTTGTCGTATATAGACTATGCCTCCTCACGTCATATGCTTTGGCAGCTGACTTTGATTCGAACAAGAGAATCCTCGTCCAGGGAGCGCCTCTCATCGGCGGCTCAAATGGAATGTATTTTGATAGCGAAAATTATCTGCATGTAGCACAAGTGTACGGGCGTACCATAAGCAAAATAAATGTCGATTCTGGGGAGATCGTAGAAAAATTCAGCTACTCGGAGCCAAATAATCATGTCATGTTTCCGGATGATCTCGTCTTCGGTCCTGACGGGAAGATGTACTACACAGATCCTGCGTATTACCAGACAGTGTTCATGAGGTATGCTCCCGACGGGCCTTCAGTGCCCCTTCTGCCAGTTGGCAGCGTACCATACGCAAATCCCGTAACATTATCAGAAGACGGAAACAGGCTATTTCATGCCCAATGCTGGAACGTCCAGGACGACAACAGCCTCTTTGAATTAGACCTAGAGACTTCCGAGGTCAAGTTGATCCTGAAGGATATTTATGGCTGCGCTAGTAATGCAATGGCATACAAAGACAATGCGTTATTCACACCTAGACCTTTTGAAGGGAGAGTTGTCAAGATTGATCTCAAATCAAGTCCACCTCAAGTTACAAACGTCACTACGGGGATGGTAGCCCCAAATGCCGTCAAATTCAACTCCAAACATGAGCTCTTTGTTGTAGACGACGGAGCAGGCGAAGTCGCTCTTGTTAACCTCACAGCAGATGATACTGATGTGAACCGAAATGTCGTCGCAAGATTTCCGCCAAGATCCATTGACAACCTTGCGTTTGATCAGGATGATCGTCTCTTCATCTCAAGCACTGCAGAAGCTTCCGTGACTGAGGTTTTATCTGATGGACAGCTTCGTACTATAAGCTCAGAAGGAATGTCGATGGCAATGGGTCTGGCTGGGATTGAAGTTGATGGCACACGAAAACTCTACACACTTCATCCGGGAGCGCTTTACGAAATCGACTTAAACAATGATGCAAAGTTGTCCACCATTGTAAGATCAGCTGTGAGTCTAGGCCCAATGAATGAGCCCACGAGCATCGCTGTGTGGGGCCATGATCTCATTCTCATGTCATTTACAAGTAACTCTCTGATGATATGGGACCTCGAGTTAGAATCTTCGAAGCTTTTGTTGGATTTTGCTGCACCCACAGACGCTCACCCGTTCAATGGTGACCTTCTCGTCACGGAATCATCTATGGGTAGAATTGTTCGTGTTTCTCCGACAGACTCTTTTCGGGCACATGAGGTTGTTGTCGAGGCACCAGGTGCTGCCTTCTTATTCATGTGCGGCGATGATGATGATGTGTACGCCAGCGATGGATCACGAGGATTAGTCCTGCAGATTATATCTCAACAGCAAGTGCTGGATCCACCATTGGAGATTGCATCTGGGCTATCTTCTCCTGAAGGCATCGCAATGCACCACAATGGCAAAGAACTACTTGTCATCGAGGCTGGCAGCGATTCTCTTCTGGCAATCGACCGAACTATAGGTGTGAAAAGACTTGTTGCCACTGATCTTTTACTAATGCCTGGAGTTCCCATGCTTCCATTTGGTTACCCCAACAATGTGGTTTCTCTCGATGGAGCAATCTATGTGAATGGTGATGGAGCAAATGTGATATATTTGATTCAGGATGAGGAAGAACCAACTTCGAATACATACCAAAATGTGGCAATCAAGTGGCACATCATCTATCTCTGGGGTTTCTTTATTTATCGCGCACTAGCTTAACTGAGTGTCACTCATTGTTATTAGTGCATAAACCGATCATTATCTTTGTATCAAATGTAATTTATGTGTAGATGAAGCAATGTAGTAGCGGCGACGTGCGAGCGAGCTCGTCGGAGTGGACATAGTTTGGCGGGACTTGAGGGAATCCGGAACCTCAAAAGTGTCAAAAAGCAAGTGCGAACCCTATACCTCTACGGGCATGGGGGTGTACCCCTCGAAGAAGGGTGGTTTTATGGCTAATAAATATACATGGGTGCGGGGGAAAACGCCTAATCTTCGAATCTAGCCCCCTAACTCATTGGCTCTCGTGGCCACGAAGTCAAGATGATGCTGGGCCGCTGATGAATCATCGCATGCATGTTCATTTTCCTAACAACAAAAAGAAGACAACAATACAACGCACTCTATCAAGCAGCCAACTCCCCTCTACAACGCTACTACTAACGGATTGATTCCTCGCAAAAAATAACTTTGGCCTCGACTTCGAAAGCGAGGCTTACACACTGCATGCAAATAGCTTCTGCTGTCGACATTGTCTTCGTTTTACCAATTATCTTGGCTGTTTCTTCGGCCAAGCTTTATCCTTCCTGACAGCCCTTCAAGGTTTTATATAGTTAATTGAACTGTGAGTGATATGGCCCGTCTGTAGTGGTGATAGAGGAGTGATGCGCCGTCCACAACCATTGTGTTTGCCGTTGACTGCATGCATTCTTTCTTACATCATCCGTTGACAAAATTTATTGAAAATTGCGCTCTCATTATTTCTTCTCACCCTCATTTGCAATACACACCATGTGATACCAGAACGCCACCGACCATCATCGCTAGTATGAACTCTTCCTGTGGTGACTCTGTTGGCGGCAGCATCCCATCTCCTGCACCTCCTGACACTGTAGTGGCCCTCCTCACTGGAACAGACTTGAGTAACTTGCACGAAGACGAGCCTCAACCCCAACAACCATTCGATGATGATGACTACTCTGGAGAAATTAGAGAATATACCGGGGCATTTGAGGGGCCCGAAAAGACTCTTGAGGTGATGTTCCGTCGCATCAACCCAGCAGATGATGACTCTTCGTTATGCAGTGACTCATCTGGGGAGTTCAATCGGGTAGGTCTACGCACCCTATCTCGCCCTGACCTTGATCGAATTTGTGCACGTGCTCGTTGCACCATTCTATCGAGTGTATCCAACCGCTACCTCGATGCTTACGTGTTGAGTGAGTCCTCTCTTTTCGTGTACCCCTACATGGTCGTCTTGAAGACATGTGGCACCACAACCCTCCTGCGATGCGTTGCCGTCCTCATTGAACTTGGACGCAAAATCGGCCTTGAAATTGATTGGTTGGGGTACAATCGTAAAAACTTTTCCTTCCCAGGAGATCAAATGTTTCCTCATGGGTCGTTTCATCAAGAGATGGAGTATCTTTATAGTCATCGTAACTTGTGTGAACGCCTAAATGGGAATGGGTACACGCTTGGTCCGGTAACATCAGACCATTGGTTTGTCTTTGTTGCCGATCATACCAAGAGATATGCCGA
This sequence comes from Skeletonema costatum, assembly GCA_018806925.1. Lineage (NCBI taxonomy): Eukaryota > Bacillariophyta > Thalassiosirophyceae > Thalassiosirales > Thalassiosiraceae > Skeletonema > Skeletonema costatum. Next base: position 9,890 of record JAHBBA010000866.1, on the reverse strand, counting down.
GGATAATGATACCGATCGTGTCTTGAACATTATGATGTTTGATATTGATGAAACTGTGGCGAAGAAGTTTTACTATGATCAGTATGAAGCCAGGATTGGTCCTGATGAAACTGAGGAGGAGGCTACAAAGCGTATAAGCATGGAGCAGACAAAATCGGCAGGAATTGATCAACTGGTTCCAGGAGCATCCATTGATCCTCGTGCGTTTGAACCATGTGGTTACTCAATGAATGCCATTCTCTTCCGGTCTTACTCTACGATGCACATTACTCCCGAGGAGGGTAGTAGCTATGCGAGCTTTGAGACGAACCAAAAGGTCACGAACTATACCCCACTCATTAGTAATGTTGTCCGTGCATTCCGCCCAAAGAGGTTTGTTATGACGTTGATGGCTGATGAAGGAGGATTGGTCCAGATGGGTAGCAACCCACTCTTTGAGGGAAGCACTAGCAAGTCGAAGATTGCAGTGTCATTCAACAAGACGAAGCCTGGAGCAAAGTCTACCTACAAACGCAGCAATCTTGCATCGATTCAGGTCGAGGATGATGTTTGTTGCATGATGGGAAATTGGGTGCTTGAAGATGGCCCTGGGTCTTTATCAGCAGAGGAGGCAGAAAGTCAAAGACCTCGTGGCTTGTCAGTTGCAAACTACTAATAAGGTGTGCGTGATGGGATAGGTTGCTTGTATGTTGTGAAGTGAAAGGTAGCGAGATAGAAATGCCGGCTGTGCAATTCAAAACTAAAATAGGAATAGTAGGTAAGCATAAGTGATCACATAGTAAACTTCCTGACGAAGCTAATGCCGCGCAACTGGCTGCAGAGCATAAAGAACAACCAATAAAACATTACAAAAGTGAATAGAAGCTAGGGCGGAAACACCTACTCCTACATTATTATATTGATGACGTGCTGGTGTAGGTATTTGAAAGAAATCAACGGTAGACTTGACAGAAGTTGATTTTGCGCTTCTACACTGGGTAAAGAGATATCAAAAACAGTGAAGAGTTCCTTTCTTGCCATTAATATTCACTTGAACATCATGTATAAGATGAAAAAAATAGGTTTCATCAGGTCACCTACGAGCCTGTAGAGCATGGATGATATATGCTACAGAGTAGAGCTGGCGGCCGTCTCAGATGCCTCATCAGGTCACCTACGACGTTGTAGCGACGCCGATACAAGCAAACAATGCTTGAGCCGTGAAAAAGATGCTTCTAGCCTATCATGACCAACTACAATCGGTCACTAGAAGCTGTTGCTTGTCATATTCGCAGCGTGAGATACGATATGGTGCTTGAGAGTAGAGCTGGCGGCCGTCTCAGATGCCTCATCAGGTCACCTACGACGTTGTAGCGACGCCGATACAAGCAAACAATGCTTGAGCCGTGAAAAAGAAGCCGTGAAAAAGATGCTTCTTTACTATCATGGCCAACTATAATGGGTCACTAGAAGCTGTTGATTGTCATATTCACAGCGTGAGATACGATATGGTGCTTGAGAGTAGAGCTGGCGGCCGTCTCAGATGCCTCATCAGGTCACCTACGACGTTGTAGCGACGCCGATACAAGCACACAATGCTTGAGCCGTGAAAAAGATGCTTCTATCCTATCATGGCCAACTATAATGGGTCACTAGAAGCTGTTGATTGTCATATTCGCAGCGTGAGATACGATATGGTGCTTGAGAGTAGAACTGGCGGCCGTCTCAGATGCCTCATCAGGTCACCTACGACATTGTAGCGACGCCGATACAAGCAAACAATGCTTGAGCCGTGAAAAAGATGCTTCTTTACTATCATGGCCAACTATAATGGGTCACTAGAAGCTGTTGATTGTCATATTCACAGCGTGAGATACGATATGGTGCTTGAGAGTAGAGCTGGCGGCCGTCTCAGATGCCTCATCAGGTCACCTACGACGTTGTAGCGACGCCGATACAAGCAAACAATGCTTGAGCCGTGAAAAAGATGCTTCTATCCTATCATGGCCAACTATAATGGGTCACTAGAAGCTGTTGATTGTCATATTCGCAGCGTGAGATACGATATGGTGCTTGAGAGTAGAGCTGGCGGCCGTCTCAGACGCCTCATCAGGTCACCTACGACGTTGTAGCGACGCCGATACAAGCAAACAATGCTTGAGCCGTGAAAAAGATGCTTCGTTACTATCATGGCCAACTATAATGGGTCACTAGAAGCTGTTGATTGTCATATTCACAGCGTGAGATACGATATGGTGCTTGAGAGTAGAGCTGGCGGCCGTCTCAGACGCCTCATCAGGTCACCTACGACATTGTAGCGACGCCGATACAAGCAAACAATGCTTGAGCCGTGAAAAAGATGCTTCTATCCTAATTGATGGCCAACTATAATGGGTCACTAGAAGCTGTTGATTGTCATATTCACAGCGTGAGATACGATATGGTGCTTGAGAGTAGAGCTGGCGGCCGTCTCAGATGCCTCATCAGGTCACCTACGACATTGTAGCGACGCCGATACAAGCAAACAATGCTTGAGCCGTGAAAAAGATGCTTCTTTACTATCATGGCCAACTATAATGGGTCACTAGAAGCTGTTGATTGTCATATTCGCAGCGTGAGATACGATATGGTGCTTGAGAGTAGAGCTGGCGGCCGTCTCAGATGCCTCATCAGGTCACCTACGACATTGTAGCGACGCCGATACAAGCAAACAATGCTTGAGCCGTGAAAAAGATGCTTCTTTACTATCATGGCCAACTATAATGGGTCACTAGAAGCTGTTGATTGTCATATTCGCAGCGTGAGATACGATATGGTGCTTGAGAGTAGAGCTGGCGGCCGTCTCAGATGCCTCATCAGGTCACCTACGCCGTAGTAGCGACGCCGATACAAGCAAACAATGCTTGAGCCGTGAAAAAGATGCTTCTTTACTATCATGGCCAACTATAATGGGTCACTAGAAGCTGTTGATTGTCATATTCGCAGCGTGAGATACGATATGGTGCTTGAGAGTAGAGCTGGCGGCCGTCTCAGATGCCTCATCAGGTCACCTACGACATTGTAGCGACGCCGATACAAGCAAACAATGCTTGAGCCGTGAAAAAGATGCTTCTTTACTATCATGGCCAACTATAATGGGTCACTAGAAGCTGTTGATTGTCATATTCGCAGCGTGAGATACGATATGGTGCTTGAGAGTAGAGCTGGCGGCCGTCTCAGATGCCTCATCAGGTCACCTACGCCGTTGTAGCGACGCCGATACAAGCAAACAATGCTTGAGCCGTGAAAAAGATGCTTCTTTACTATCATGGCCAACTATAATGGGTCACTAGAAGCTGTTGATTGTCATATTCGCAGCGTGAGATACGATATGGTGCTTGAGAGTAGAGCTGGCGGCCGTCTCAGATGCCTCATCAGGTCACCTACGACGTTGTAGCGACGCCGATACAAGCAAACAATGCTTGAGCCGTGAAAAAGAAGCCGTGAAAAGATGCTTCTTTACTATCATGGCCAACTATAATGGGTCACTAGAAGCTGTTGATTGTCATATTCACAGCGTGAGATACGATATGGTGCTTGAGAGTAGAGCTGGCGGCCGTCTCAGATGCCTCATCAGGTCACCTACGACGTTGTAGCGACGCCGATACAAGCAAACAATGCTTGAGCCGTGAAAAAGATGCTTCGTTTACTATCATGGCCAACTATAATGGGTCACTAGAAGCTGTTGATTGTCATATTCGCAGCGTGAGATACGATATGGTGCTTGAGAGTAGAGCTGGCGGCCGTCTCAGATGCCTCATCAGGTCACCTACGACATTGTAGCGACGCCGATACAAGCAAACAATGCTTGAGCCGTGAAAAAGATGCTTCTTTACTATCATGGCCAACTATAATGGGTCACTAGAAGCTGTTGATTGTCATATTCGCAGCGTGAGATACGATATGGTGCTTGAGAGTAGAGCTGGCGGCCGTCTCAGATGCCTCATCAGGTCACCTACGACATTGTAGCGACGCCGATACAAGCAAACAATGCTTGAGCCGTGAAAAAGATGCTTCTTTACTATCATGGCCAACTATAATGGGTCACTAGAAGCTGTTGATTGTCATATTCGCAGCGTGAGATACGATATGGTGCTTGAGAGTAGAGCTGGCGGCCGTCTCAGATGCCTCATCAGGTCACCTACGACGTTGTAGCGACGCCGATACAAGCAAACAATGCTTGAGCCGTGAAAAAGATGCTTCTTTACTATCATGGCCAACTATAATGGGTCACTAAAAGCTGTTGATTGTCATATTCGCAGCGTGAGATACGATATGGTGCTTGAGAGTAGAGCTGGCGGCCGTCTCAGATGCCTCATCAGGTCACCTACGACGTTGTAGCGACGCCGATACAAGCAAACAATGCTTGAGCCGTGAAAAAGATGCTTCTTTACTATCATGGCCAACTATAATGGGTCACTAGAAGCTGTTGATTGTCATATTCGCAGCGTGAGATACGATATGGTGCTTGAGAGTAGAGCTGGCGGCCGTCTCAGACGCCTCATCAGGTCACCTACGACGTTGTAGCGACGCCGATACAAGCAAACAATGCTTGAGCCGTGAAAAAGATGCTTCTTTACTATCATGGCCAACTATAATGGGTCACTAGAAGCTGTTGATTGTCATATTCGCAGCGTGAGATACGATATGGTGCTTGAGAGTAGAACTGGCGGCCGTCTCAGATGCCTCATCAGGTCACCTACGACGTTGTAGCGACGCCGATACAAGCAAACAATGCTTGAGCCGTGAAAAAGATGCTTCTTTACTATCATGGCCAACTATAATGGGTCACTAGAAGCTGTTGATTGTCATATTCGCAGCGTGAGATACGATATGGTGCTTGAGAGTAGAGCTGGCGGCCGTCTCAGATGCCTCATCAGGTCACCTACGACATTGTAGCGACGCCGATACAAGCAAACAATGCTTGAGCCGTGAAAAAGATGCTTCTTTACTATCATGGCCAACTATAATGGGTCACTAGAAGCTGTTGATTGTCATATTCGCAGCGTGAGATACGATATGGTGCTTGAGAGTAGAGCTGGCGGCCGTCTCAGATGCCTCATCAGGTCACCTACGCCATTGTAGCGACGCCGATACAAGCAAAACAATGCTTGAGCCGTGAAAAAGATGCTTCTTATCCTATCATGGCCAACTATAATGGGTCACTAGAAGCTGTTGATTGTCATATTCGCAGCGTGAGATACGATATGGTGCTTGAGAGTAGAGCTGGCGGCCGTCTCAGATGCCTCATCAGGTCACCTACGACGTTGTAGCGACGCCGATACAAGCAAACAATGCTTGAGCTGAGCCGTGAAAAAGATGCTTCTTTACTATCATGGCCAACTATAATGGGTCACTAGAAGCTGTTGATTGTCATATTCACAGCGTGAGATACGATATGGTGCTTGAGAGTAGAGCTGGCGGCCGTCTCAGATGCCTCATCAGGTCACCTACGACGTTGTAGCGACGCCGATACAAGCAAACAATGCTTGAGCCGTGAAAAAGATGCTTCGTTACTATCATGGCCAACTATAATGGGTCACTAGAAGCTGTTGATTGTCATATTCGCAGCGTGAGATACGATATGGTGCTTGAGAGTAGAACTGGCGGCCGTCTCAGATGCCTCATCAGGTCACCTACGACATTGTAGCGACGCCGATACAAGCAAACAATGCTTGAGCCGTGAAAAAGATGCTTCTTTACTATCATGGCCAACTATAATGGGTCACTAGAAGCTGTTGATTGTCATATTCGCAGCGTGAGATACGATATGGTGCTTGAGAGTAGAGCTGGCGGCCGTCTCAGACGCCTCATCAGGTCACCTACGACATTGTAGCGACGCCGATACAAGCAAACAATGCTTGAGCCGTGAAAAAGATGCTTCTTTACTATCATGGCCAACTATAATGGGTCACTAGAAGCTGTTGATTGTCATATTCGCAGCGTGAGATACGATATGGTGCTTGAGAGTAGAGCTGGCGGCCGTCTCAGATGCCTCATCAGGTCACCTACGACGTAGTAGCGACGCCGATACAAGCAAACAATGCTTGAGCCGTGAAAAAGATGCTTCTTTACTATCATGGCCAACTATAATGGGTCACTAGAAGCTGTTGATTGTCATATTCGCAGCGTGAGATACGATATGGTGCTTGAGAGTAGAGCTGGCGGCCGTCTCAGATGCCTCATCAGGTCACCTACGACAGTTGTAGCGACGCCGATACAAGCAAACAATGCTTGAGCCGTGAAAAAGATGCTTCTTTACTATCATGGCCAACTATAATGGGTCACTAGAAGCTGTTGATTGTCATATTCGCAGCGTGAGATACGATATGGTGCTTGAGAGTAGAGCTGGCGGCCGTCTCAGATGCCTCATCAGGTCACCTACGCCGTTGTAGCGACGCCGATACAAGCAAACAATGCTTGAGCCGTGAAAAAGATGCTTCTATACTATCATGGCCAACTATAATGGGTCACTAGAAGCTGTTGATTGTCATATTCGCAGCGTGAGATACGATATGGTGCTTGAGAGTAGAGCTGGCGGCCGTCTCAGATGCCTCATCAGGTCACCTACGACGTTGTAGCGACGCCGATACAAGCAAACAATGCTTGAGCCGTGAAAAAGAAGCCGTGAAAAAGATGCTTCTTTACTATCATGGCCAACTATAATGGGTCACTAGAAGCTGTTGATTGTCATATTCACAGCGTGAGATACGATATGGTGCTTGAGAGTAGAGCTGGCGGCCGTCTCAGATGCCTCATCAGGTCACCTACGACGTTGTAGCGACGCCGATACAAGCAAACAATGCTTGAGCCGTGAAAAAGATGCTTCTTTACTATCATGGCCAACTATAATGGGTCACTAGAAGCTGTTGATTGTCATATTCGCAGCGTGAGATACGATATGGTGCTTGAGAGTAGAGCTGGCGGCCGTCTCAGATGCCTCATCAGGTCACCTACGACATTGTAGCGACGCCGATACAAGCAAACAATGCTTGAGCCGTGAAAAAGATGCTTCTTTACTATCATGGCCAACTATAATGGGTCACTAGAAGCTGTTGATTGTCATATTCGCAGCGTGAGATACGATATGGTGCTTGAGAGTAGAGCTGGCGGCCGTCTCAGACGCCTCATCAGGTCACCTACGACATTGTAGCGACGCCGATACAAGCAAACAATGCTTGAGCCGTGAAAAAGATGCTTCTTTACTATCATGGCCAACTATAATGGGTCACTAGAAGCTGTTGATTGTCATATTCGCAGCGTGAGATACGATATGGTGCTTGAGAGTAGAGCTGGCGGCCGTCTCAGATGCCTCATCAGGTCACCTACGACGTTGTAGCGACGCCGATACGAGCAAACAATGCTTGAGCCGTGATAAAGATGCTTCTTTACTATCATGGCCAACTATAATGGGTCACTAGAAGCTGTTGATTGTCATATTCAGCAGCGTGAGATACGATATGGTGCTTGAGAGTAGAGCTGGCGGCCGTCTCAGATGCCTCATCAGGTCACCTACGACGTTGTAGCGACGCCGATACAAGCAAACAATGCTTGAGCCGTGAAAAAGATGCTTCTTTACTATCATGGCCAACTATAATGGGTCACTAGAAGCTGTTGATTGTCATATTCACAGCGTGAGATACGATATGGTGCTTGAGAGTAGAGCTGGCGGCCGTCTCAGACGCCTCATCAGGTCACCTACGCCGTAGTAGCGACGCCGATACAAGCAAACAATGCTTGAGCCGTGAAAAAGATGCTTCGTTACTATCATGGCCAACTATAATGGGTCACTAGAAGCTGTTGATTGTCATATTCGCAGCGTGAGATACGATATGGTGCTTGAGAGTAGAGCTGGCGGCCGTCTCAGATGCCTCATCAGGTCACCTACGACATTGTAGCGACGCCGATACAAGCAAACAATGCTTGAGCCGTGAAAAAGAATGCTTCTTTACTATCATGGCCAACTATAATGGGTCACTAGAAGCTGTTGATTGTCATATTCGCAGCGTGAGATACGATATGGTGCTTGAGAGTAGAGCTGGCGGCCGTCTCAGATGCCTCATCAGGTCACCTACGACGTTGTAGCGACGCCGATACAAGCAAACAATGCTTGAGCCGTGAAAAAGATGCTTCTTTACTATCATGGCCAACTATAATGGGTCACTAGAAGCTGTTTGATTGTCATATTCGCAGCGTGAGATACGATATGGTGCTTGAGAGTAGAGCTGATGGGAGGGTACGAGAATGCCGGTGCAAGTGCAGAGCGGAATTGTGCCGTCATACCGAAGATCCGCGCGAGGTGAGCTGGAAGGGGCGTGTGTAGGCGCAGAGTGCAGGAGAAGGGAGGCGCCGATGTAAGTGAATGAAGGAGCGTAAGCAAGGGAGGATCAGAGAGATGGCTTGAGTTAGTGGGGGAGGGGTGGGAAAAAGAGGGAGGAGGGGGGAGGGAAGGGGAGGAATAAGAGAGGGAGAGAGAGACGCATGAAAGATGCTCTTTACATATCGGCTTGACAAGGGAACCAGCTTATGAATTGGTCGAACTTAGAACTGTTGATGTGTCGTTATTTCCGCAGCGGTGAGGAGATACGGTATGGTCTTTAGATAGTGAAATGAGATCTGTAGCTAAGCCGGTCTCCATATCCTCAATCAAAGAGTGACAACCAGGAGATACGTCCATTATTACGACGCCGATACAGGAGAAGGCAACAATGCTTGAGACGTGAAGAAGAGTGCTTCACTATCCGTGGTCGACTAGAGGTGCCGAGCATGTACAATAGGAGTCACTAAAGCTGTGGTGGTAATTATCAAATGTTACGCATCGGAGTTGAGATACGATATGTGCTTGAGATAGAGCTGGCGCCGTCTCATATGTCCTCCTCAGGATCACCTACAAGAAAAGCGTGTTGGAAGTCATGCGACGCCAGATAAAAAAAAACAGACAAACAGATGCTTGAGCCGTGAAAAGAAGCCGGAAAAAGATGGCTTCCTTTACTATCAGTGGCCAACTATAACAAATGGGTCAACTAGAAGCTGTTGATTGTCATATGTCGCAGTCGTGGGCGATACTGATATGGGGAATGCTTGAAGTGAGAGCTGGCGGCCGTTCTCAGATGCCTCATTCAGGTCACCTACGACATTGTAGCGACGCCGATACAAGCAAACAATGCTTGAGCCGGGAAAAAGAATGCTTCTTGTAACTATCATGCCACTATAATGGGTCACTAGAAGCTGTTGATTGTCATATTCGCAGCGTGAGATACGATATGTGCTTGAGAGTAGAACTGGTCGGGCGGCCGTCCTCAGATGCCTCATCAGGTCACCTACGACTGTAGAGCGACGCCGATACAAGCAACAATGCTTGAGCCGTGAAAAAGATGCTTCTTTACTATCATGGCCAACTATAATGGGTCCCTAGGAAACTGTTTGATTGTCATATTTCGCAAGCGTGAGATAGCGATAATGGTGCTGTGGAGAAGTAGAGCTGAGACGGCCGTCTCAGGATGCCTTCATTCAGGTCACCTACCGGCCGGATTGTAGCGACGCCCGATACCAAGCAAACAATGCTGGAGCCGTAAAAACAGATGCTTTCTTTACTATCATGGCCAAACGATAACTGGGTTCACTAGAAGCTGTTGCTTGTCCATATTTCCGCAGCGTGAAGATACTGAATATGGTGCTTGAGAAGTAGAGCTGGCTGGCCGTCGCAGACGCCTCATCAAGGGTCCACACTACGACCAGTGTAGCGACCGCACGATACCAAGCCGAACAATGCTTTGAGCCGTGAAAGTAGAATGCTTTCTTAAACTACTATCAATGGCCAACTATAATTGGTCCACCTAGAAGCTGTTTGATTGGTCATTATTCGCAGCGTG